>JAKUCM010004735.1:0-16252 GCA_023374145.1 Lepidium sativum | reverse complement strand
GTTTAAAGAGTAGCACTTGATCACCAACTTTGATTGTTTTCCGCTGGATCTTTTTGTCATGAGCTGCTTTTGTTCGATCCTTGTATGCTTTTGAGCTGTCATATGCTTCGAGTCTGATTTCTTCGAGTTCATGTAAGTCCATCTGCCTCTTCTCTTGTGCTGTCTTGATATCGAAATTCAAGAGTTTGGTTGCCCAAATCGATTTGTACTCTATCTCAACTGGTAAATGGCATGATTTTCCATAGAGTAATTGAAAAGGTGTACGGCCAATAGGTGTTTTGAAAGCAGTCCTATAGGCCCAAAGAGTATCATCCAATTTGGCGGCCCAATCACGTTTGGACAGCCCAACTATCTTCATCAAAATCGATTTGATTTGTCTATTAGAGACTTCAACTTGTCCGCTGGTTTGAGGATGATAAGGAGTTGCCACTTTGTGTTTAACCCCATGTTTCCTAAGTAAATTTTCGAAAACCTTGTTGACAAAATGGGATCCTCCATCGCTAATCACAACTCTTGGCACACCAAATCTGGGAAATATAATGTGTTTGAAGAGTTTAAGTACCACCTTTGCATCGTTTGTAGGAGCTGCAATAGCTTCTACCCATTTAGAGACATAATCCACAGCAACCAAAATGTAACTGTTTCCTAAGGAAGGAGGCTTAAATGGTCCCATGAAATCGATTCCCCAACAGTCAAACACTTCTATCTCCAAGATCGGATTCTGCGGCATTTCATTCCTCTTGCTTATACTGCCCATTCTTTGGCAGCAATCACATCTGGATATGAACTCTTGGCAGTCTTTAAAAATCGATGGCCACCATAACCCGGATTGAAGGATTTTCTGTGCTGTTTTGAATGCAGCAAAGTGTCCTCCATAAGTAGATCCATGACAATGTTCCAAAATTCCATTGACTTCCTCTTCTGATACACATCTTCTGAATAGTCCATCAGATCCTTGCTTGTATAGATAAGGCTCATCCCAAAAATACTGCCTTACATCCCTAAAAAATTTCTTCCTATGATGATAATTCAAGGTTTTAGGCAGCTCTCCTCCGACCAAATAGTTTACCAAATCGGCATACCATGGTAAACATGTTCCCATAAACTTCGATCCGATCGAAAAACGCCTTCTTTGTCTGTGGGTCTGACACTCGAGCAGGTGGTGCTCGAGTGTCATGGTCGAGTATTCGGTGGAAAAACTCAACAGCTGCTCTTCAGGCATAGAATCGTTCATTGGAAGGGTTTCTTCAACCTGTATTCTTGATAAGTGATCAGCAACACCGTTTTCAACCCCTGGTTTATCGACTATTTCCATGTCGAATTCTTGTAGCAACAAAATCCATCTAAGCAGTCTAGGCTTAGCATCCTTCTTTTTCATCAAATATCTTAGAGCTGCATGATCAGTATGCACAATAACTTTTGATCCAACCAGATAGGACCGGAATTTCTCAAAGGCGAACACAACTGCAAGCAATTCCTTCTCCGTGGTGGCGTATTTCACCTGGGCTTCGTCTAGTGTTCTACTAGCATAGTAGATCACATTCAGTTTCTTGTCTATCTTCTGTCCCAGAACTGCTCCAACAGCATAGTCACTAGCATCACACATTATCTCAAAAGGGAGATTCCAATCGGGTGCTTGAACTATTGGTGCTGTTATCAAGGCATTTTTAAGTTCGAGAAAAGCCTTGAGGCATTCTTCATCAAAGACGAAATCCGCCTCCTTACAAAGGAGACGAGTCAAAGGTCTAGCAGTTTTCGAAAAGTCTTTGATGAACCGCCTATAGAATCCTGCATGTCCCAAGAAACTCCTAATGTCCTTGACATTTTTTGGTGGTTGTAACTGAACCATAACCTCTATCTTGGCTTTGTCGACTTCAATGCCCCTTTCAGAAATCTTATGACCTAAAACGATCCCTTCTTTTACCATAAAGTGGCATTTCTCCCAATTAAGCACTAAATCCGTCTCAACGCACCTAGATAGAACCCTGCACAAATTTGACAAACAAGAGGAGAAGGAGGAACCATAGACAGAGAAATCGTCCATGAACACTTCGACCATCTCCTCAATCAGATCCGAAAATATAGAAGTCATGCAAACGTTGAAAAGTAGCAGGTGCATTACAAAGACCAAATGGCATTCTTCTATATGCAAATGTACCATAAGGGCAAGTAAAGGTTGTTTTTTCCTGATCATTTGGATGTATAGGGATTTGGAAAAATCCACTATATCCATCAAGGAAACAATAATATGAATGATTAGCCAACCTTTCAAGCATTTGGTCTATGAATGGCAAAGGATAATGATCTTTTCTAGATGCAGAATTCAATTTCCTAAAATCAATGCACATTCTATGTCCTGTAATGGTTCTAGTTGAAATTAAGTCACCATTTTCGTTTCTAATGACAGTGACCCCTCCCTTTTTAGGCACACAATGCACAGGAGACACCCAGTTACTATCAGAAATAGGATAGATTATATCAGCATCTAACAGTTTTAAAATTTCTTTCTTAACGACCTCCTTTAAATTCGGATTCAATCTCCTTTGAGGTTCCCTGCTAGAATAAGATTCATTTTCAAGGTGAATTCTATGTGTGCATAAATCGGGAGAGATCCCTCTAATGTCAGACAGTGAGTATCCTAAGGCTTTTCTAAACCGTCTTAATTCAGAAAGCAACATGTTTAACTCATCATCACTCAATGCATTATTTACTATTACTGGATAAGTAGAGTTAGATCCAAGAAATGCGTACCTGAGCCCGGAGGGGAGTGGTTTGAGTTCCACTTTCGGCGATTTGAGCTCTGACCAGTCATCATCGAGCGGACACTCGACCTTAGTGTGGTCGAGTGTTATGGTCGAGTGTTGATTCCCAGAGACTAAATCGGAATGCTCGAGCTTGGTGTGCTCGAGTGTTGAGGTCGAGTGTAAAGTTTCGAACTGTTTTTCACTTTTCAGTGATTTGCAAGAGTCCAACAGGCTTTTGTAGACCTCAGTTTCTTCGTATATGTATCCATCACAACCGTCTTTTATCAAAGCAGTACCAAGGTGGTCTTTCTCCATCAATTCTCCAAACAGGTCTTTTGAAAGATCATCTATTTCTTGTACCACGAACAGTTGACCCTCAATGGTCGGTTTTTTCATTATGTCACTGATGCTGAAAGTCATCTTGAAATCTTTCCCAAGGTTGAGTTCGATTTCTCCTTTTGGCACATTGATCACAGCTCCTGCAGTGGCTAAGAAGGGCCTTCCAAACAGCAAAGGGTCCTTTGGTTCTTCTCCCATATCTAGAACAACGAAATCCGTGGGGATTTCTACTCCTCCAACCCGAACTGGTAAGTCTTCTAGAATTCCATGTGGAATCCTAACCGATCTGTCAGCCAGTACCAAAGATATCTTACAAGACTTGTATCTATCGAACCTTAATCGTTTGGCGACTGTTAGAGGCATAAGGCTGATCGATGCCCCTAAATCACACAAGCAACTCCTGAATGTGAGAGGTCCAAGCGAACATGGAATTGTGAATGTTCCTGGATCATCGAGCTTCTTAGGCACAACCTTTCTTTGTATAATAGCACTGACCTCGTGAGTTAACACAACCATCCCTTCAACTTCTTGTGTTCTGTCCTTGACTGCTTCTTTCAAAAACTTCTGGTAAGGGGGCATTAGCATAAAGGCGTTTAGAATTGGTATTTTCACTTCAACGTCCCTCATCTGCTTTTCAAAGAGAGCTTTGTACTTGTCTGCAACATCCTTTTTGAATCTCTGCGGAAAAGGAAGCTGTGGTTTGAAAGGAGGTGGAGTAAACGTCTTTGGGTCTTTTTGTATATCGGTTGTGTTTCTAGACTGATCTTCGGACACTCGAGCAGGTGGTGCTCGAGTGTGTTGGTCGAGTGTCACGGATTTTGGCTTTTTCGTGCTGATTTCTGTCTGTTCTTCGACCAAATCATCCTCCCCTTCTAGAAGGACACTGTCCTCAGTGTTCTCTGTTGGTTCAGCACGAATTAGCAATTCACGGCCACTACGGAGTGTAATGGCGTTGGCGTGATACTCCTTAGGATTTTGAACAGCTTTTCCAGGTAGCTGTCCGGTTTGTTTGTTAGTTGATGAAGATCCTTGTTGATTCTCTACATATTTGAGACGAGCATTGAGAGTCTCAAATTTGCAGTTGAGTTCATTATGTGAAGCATCGATCTTAGCATGTACTTTAGCAAATTTCCGTGTTAATTCGGAAGCGCTGGCTGTCTGTCCCTTTAGTATCTGCTGCAAGATGTCCATCACTTCAGGTGTTTGTTGTGGTGGTTGGGTGTTGTATCCAGTAGGTGGTTGGTGGTGTGTTTGCTGGTACTGTTGTTTGGGTATGAATGGTTTTGATTGTGGTTGCGGATGTGGTTTGGGTGGGTACACCTGGTCGTTTGGATTTGCTACATTTGTGTTTCTGTAGGATAGGTTGGGGTTAGGTTTATAGCTGTTGAATTGTCTGAAATTGTTGCTTTGGTTTTGTACGAAATTGACCTCTTCAACCTCGTCATCCTCTTCTTCAACCCGTTCTGTTTCACTGACATGGTGTACTTGCTTATGGTGAGCTGAAAGTAGCTTGTCTAGTTTGTCTGGTATGGCTTTGAGCTCCTTTCTACTAACCATATCTGAATCCGTTACGCCTCTAGGAGTTCGATCATAGTCTTCACTGTATTGTCCGTCTGCTTGAGCTAAATTCTCCACTAATTCCCATCCATCATCGACATCTTTATTCAGAAAATTCCCATTGCTGGCTGTGTCTAGCAACATGCGTATCTTTGGGATCACGCCTCTGTAGAGAGTACTGAGAAGGGACTCAGTAGTGAAACCGTGATGAGGACATTGCGATTGGTACATCTTGAATCGTTCCCAAGCCTCAGAGAATGTTTCTGAATGGTTTTGCTTAAAACCAGAGATGGAATTGCGAAGTTTCGCAGTTCTGGAATTTGAAAAGAATTTGCCTAGAAATGCTTCTTTGCAGGCGTCCCATGATGTGATAGATCCTTGTGGCAAGTGTTTTTCCCATAGATGTGCTTTGTCTCCAAGAGAGAAAGGAAACAATCGCAATTTCAGAGCATCCTCACTAACCCCGTTTATTTTTGTCAGACTGGTTAGTCTTTCAAATTCATCAAGATGATCAAGTGGGTCCTCAGAAGGTAAACCATGAAATTTACTGTTCTGAACCATGGAGATCATTCCACTCTTAATCTCAAAGTTGTTGTTGGCGATGGCTGGTGGGACAATTCCATGGCGTTGAGTGTGGATACTGGGAGCATCACCGGCACCAATGTGTCTAACTCTCCTAGGACGAGTTCCTAGTTCAGTAGCTTGTACTTGTTCTTCCATGTTAACCTGATCCGTGTATTCTTCGTTCAATCTGTTCCGTTGTTCTCGCAAGTATTCACGAGGCAAACGGTCTATTCTGTCAGAGTATGGAATGAGGTCTTCACTTCCACGGGATCTGGTATTCATGCAAGTGATTTGTGTTGTCGGAAATGACACTCGAGCAGGTGGTGCTCGAGTGTAGTGATCGAGTGTTTCTTGGTTCTGCTAGAGCTCTCCGGATACAGAAGAAAAATCAACGAGCTCGAGTTGTGTTGGTCGAGCTTGTTGATCGAGTGTACCTGAAAGCAAAGAGAAAACCATAAACGTTTTTAGAATAATAGTATAATAAAACTTAGTCTCAGAAAAGTGATTTTCCTAATTGTAGCTGACTATTCCCCGGCAACGGCGCCAATTTGATAAACAAGTTTTTACGGTGTTTTCTCAAATACCAAACTGTTTATGTAATCAATTGCAGTACAGTATGGTGTCAATCCAATGGGAGAGTAACTAGCAATCAAGATATAATCTACTTATTCTAATCTAAGCCAAATTCGGTTTTAGTGAGTGGTGATCTATCCTAGGTGACAACGAAATCTTAAAACAAAATGCTAAAAATGAAACAGGGTATTAGAATGTAAAAACAGAGCATTAAAAGTAAAGCAATAATAAAACTAATGATAAAGTGCAACACGAAATCTCAACCTAAAGCAGAGTATTAAAATCACGAAAATTCAATAAGGGAAAAACGGGTTCTCGAGGATTAGGATCAATGATTAGGGTATTCCTAGGGGTTCTAGACTTATCTATCAACTTATTTAGATGACCTCTAAGCAAGGAATCACAAAGTAATCACATTCGCTCTCGCGCAATGGGACCTCTCCTAAAAGACAACCTGACTTAACTCTCGCCCAACGATTGGAAATTCAAGAGGCCTTAAGTATGGACCTTACAAAGCCTAATAACACCCTAGACAATCAATCTCTTGAGCTAGGAAGATGCTATCTTAATTTAAGCATGTTCAAGTGATTCCCCAAACGCCTCTCGGGGGGGATTCACCAAGAGATCGAATTTCAATTGATCAGAAAGAAACAAGCATTAAGAACACTTAAACTAAAGAGATCTAAGACCTTATTTAAACATAGACAAATCTAGAAATCCCTAAGTTTTCCCCTAATCTCACCCTTTCCTCAAGAACCCTAGACTAACTTACTCAGAATTCATGAAATAAAATAAAGACTTAAAATCGAAATCTAATTGCATAAAACTTAAAGCTAAAAAAATCGTAAATGCCTTTGTAAAAATAAGAGACTCGAAAATTGCTAGAAAAGATTGTATATTGAAACTTGAAATTCTAGTACAATTTATAGATCAAAAGATCTTAAAGAAAAAGGAAAAATACTTAAAGAGAAAAAGGGAAAAATTCCCTTGAAAGAAAAATGGGAATTTCCTTTTAAGAGTTAAAAGGAAATTTCCCTAAGAAAGAAAAATAGAAAAGAACTAAAAGATAATTGGCTTGCACAAAGGGGCTTTTGATGAGCCTTTTTCGCAGAGAAGCCCAAAGATTCAATCTTCGTCTAAAGTCTCGGTTCTGGTCCGTAAAGGCACTCGACCAAGTGATGGTCGAGTGTCATGCTCGAGTGCCGGAGACTCGAGTGACAAATCTTCTAGTTTGCATCTTGAACTTCAACCTTAGACCAGTCGATTCCTCATTGGTCTTCTTGTACTCCGAAATACTTCGTGATAAGCTCCAAAAAGTACCTAAAAGTCCCTTTTATGCAATGTATGCAATGCCCGATACTAATAATGCAAATTATGCTAAAAGGAACCTAAAACAACGATAATAATGCAAGTATGAATGCAAAACATGCTAAATAATGGTCCTAAAATGTGGTAAAATGCAGACACATCATGCCGCAGAATCCGATCTTGGAGATAGAAGTGTTTGACTGTTGGGGAATCGATTTCATGGGACCATTTAAGCCTCCTTCTTTAGGAAACAGTTACATTTTGGTTGCTGTGGATTATGTCTCTAAATGGGTAGAAGCTATTGCAGCTCCTACAAACGATGCAAATGTGGTACTTAAACTCTTCAAACACATTATATTTCCCAGATTTGGTGTGCCAAGAGTTGTGATTAGCGATGCAGGATCCCATTTTGTCAACAAGGTTTTCGAAAATTTGCTTAGGAAACATGGGGTTAAACACAAAGTGGCAACTCCTTATCATCCTCAAACCAACGGACAAGTTGAAGTCTCTAATAGACAAATCAAATCGATATTGATGAAGATAGTTGGGCTGTCAAAACGTGATTGGGCCGCCAAATTGGATGATACTCTTTGGGCCTATAGGACTGCTTTCAAAACACCTATTGGCCGCACACCTTTTCAATTACTCTATGGAAAATCCTGCCATTTACCAGTTGACATAGAGTACAAATCGATTTGGGCAACCAAACTCTTGAATTTCGATATCAAGACAGCACAAGAAAATAGGCAGATGAACTTACATGAACTCGAAGAAATCAGACTCGAAGCATATGACAGCTCAAAAGCATACAAGGATCGAACAAAAGCAGCTCACGACAAAAAGATCCAGCGGAAAACAATCAAATTTGGTGATCAAGTACTACTCTTTAACTCAAGACTCAAGCTATTTCCCGGAAAGCTACGATCGAAGTGGTCTGGTCCGTTCAAAGTATTACAAGTTTTACCTTATGGAGCAGTCACTTTAGCCAATAGCAATGGAGAAGGATTCACTGTAAACGGTCATAGAGTAAAGCCTTACGTGGCAAAAAGCACGATTCCCGAGGGAACTTCGGTTCTGCTCGATGAACCACCTCCTCTCCAATAAAAAGGAGGAAAGTCGAGCTTGAGACTATAAACAAGCGCAGTTGGGAGGCAATCCCAAAGGTATCCTCTGTATATACATTCAATTTCTTCCTTTTCGCATATTTCCTTACAAATTTGCTATTTTATCATTTTTTTCATACATCTATTTTGACTTACATGCACTTGGAAGGTTTTTTGGGTTTCTTTTGCAGGAAAATGGGGCCCATATGGGACAAATAGAGTCAAAACCGACAAGATGGGACAACACTCGACCACGCCTGGTCGAGTGCCCCACTCGAGCATCAACCAGCTTTTGGCAGACTGACACTCGATCACCTCTGCTCGAGTGTCAGGCTCGAACGTCCCGCCTTCATGCCTATTCACATACCTCCAAGCCTATAACTGCCAAAAGCTGAGAAAGGGGAGACATTTACTCCGAAAATGGGTTAAATCTTTCTTTAATGCAATATCTTTTCCATTTAATTCAAAAAGATTTGATTTAATCCAAGTTCAAATTTTGAATTTGAAAAGGCTCCCCCTTGTTTTTCTCCTCTATAAAAGGAGGAGGAGCCTCTCTCCTTCCATTCACACGAAATACATTCTCTCTCTAATATTTCTCTCTAGTTGTTCTCTCTTTTACAGAAGCAAATCGTCTCTCTTTTTGTTCATCCACTACACTCGATCACCTCTGCTCGAGTGTCTTGTTCGAGTGTCCGAATACTTGCTCTTCCTCCGACATACTTTCACCATGACAGACGGAAAATCCAACAAAGCCAACCTCCTCCGCCTCAGAGCCAAAAATAATGCTCGATCAAGAAGCAATCCTTCCCAAGGAGAGTCTTCCATGGCCGCAAGCAGACCCGGCAGAAAAGAGAAGAGGATGATGGAAGTGCTATCTGAGAATGAGTCGGAAGAAAGAGGAGAATACATGGATGAAGACGAATTGGACCCGGACCTTGCTGCTGAAACACTCCGTGAAGATGGATATGGCGAAAGAGAGGCGGCAGAAGCAAGAGAGATAATTCTTGCCGGAAAAAGAGAGAAGGAGATGAAGGAGAGGCATCACTCGGCAAGAGCACTAAGCGATCTGCGGAGGATGGATTTTCTAGGTACCCCGCTATCCATGCAAGGAAGCGCTAACCGCAATGGGGATAACAAGAGATGTGGATCTCATGTTGCAAAATTGTGGGCTGTCCACATTTGTGCAATATCCGCAAAGAGCTTACAAGGAAGAGACTCTTCAGTTTTTGGCAACGGTTCAAATCGTTCTATACGATGCTGAAAACGAGAGTCTCCAAGAAAAGCAAGGTGGCGGTTACATCTTCTTTGCAATAAGAGGAAGGGACTATCGAATGACATTCAAAGCACTTAGGGACCTCTTCGAGTTCCCAAAGGCCGAGTCCGAAAATTATGGACCCGATTTTGATAGAGCTGAGTTGGATGATGTGTGGAGGTCGATTGCATCAACAAGGAGCAGATTCTCATCCTCCCGATCTAAGGCATCACTGATCCGAAACCCGGCATTGAGGTATTTTCGAACAATCCTAGCAAATACATTTTTCTCACGTTTTACTACTGGAACAATTAATCTAGGAGAAATGGAGATGTTGGTGACTGCTCTTAAAGACATTGTTGGTACAAAGAGTGACGGATCCCCAATTATTGGAGATCGAAACAATGCTGGATTAACCATCCAGTTTGCTAACCAATTAGTCACATACCGAGATTGGGCAAGGGATAACAAAACTGGAGGACGTGATGGAAAGATCACCATTGGCGGACTAATCACATGCATTCTGGAAAGGTGCAATGTGCCAATCGATGAGACACAATGGGCTGACCCTCGGTTCATGAACATCGATCATTTAAGGAGGAGTCAATTCTTGGCTACGACGGAAGTTCGAGGTAAGCTCCTTTACTCTTTCCATCATTTACTTAGACCAAACGCTTTTCTGCTCTTGCCAAACAGGGAGTACACGACAATAAGAATGGGGCAAAACACGGATTTCAACCCACCTCTAGAAGCCTTGTACGATCCCAATGAACCTCAGCAGAGTTCATCACCAACAAACAGCGATGAGGTGGATCCCGAGGCATATTGTTTTGAAGAATACACGATGCCACCCTCGTCAAGGAGAACCAATCCGAGAAGCACACAAGCACATAGGCTTGTTGCAGAAAATGAACAAATGGTTGATGAAGAAGGTGAAGAAGCTGACTGCTAGCGACGAAGCTAGAAGGCAAGAAAACGATGATCTAAGTAGAAGAGTTGCAGCTCTAGAAAGGAACAGCGGACCATAACCACCGCCACCAACTATTCGCCCAAGAAGAGCCTCCATATCCACAGATCGTGAAAGACACCACCAACCAGCACCAGCTAGACGCTCCTCAGCTAACCCAGCAGCCGTCTCATACAGAAGACCATTTGATGCAGCGGGAGCAAGCTCGACCCAACCGCTCGAGCACCAATCAGTCGAGCATTCCGAACACTCGACGGACACGCTCGAGCAAGCTGAGCTCGAGCGTCAAAGGCATAATGACTACTACATGGAGCTCATGCGAAATGTGGCATCCGATTACTGGAATCATTAAGAGGTACAAAAACCCCTTCCTTTCATTATAAATACCATTGCATATTTTTCAATTGACTTGCTTTTACATTTCTTTTACTTAGCTTGCTTTTGCATATTTTTCACTTGACTTCCTGGTCTAGGATCCTCTTTCGGACTTTTATACACACAAGGGACTGTGTGATTTAAGTTTGGGGGAGGGTTCTAGAGGATATTTGACTTTGTTTTATGTGGTTCTTAGTTTTTATTCTTGCATTTGATCATATTGCATCACATCTAAGGCATAGAAAAACCAAAAAAATTGAAAAAATCGAAAATGCATAAGTCAAAAACAGAGTGTTCATGTAGTTGCATTGCATTCATATAGGATTGAGTCTAGAGTTTGGGGAATCATCTTGCTAGATAGGTAGACTTGCTAGGTTGATTGGCTAGTAACCATAGTGAACTCTTAGACTTGCGTTTTTCCCCTCTTGAACACTGATAGGTAGATCATTAACCTTTGAAACCGATACTTAGGTTGTGTCTCGAAAAGAACCTGATTTGTTACCTCATAATCGAATTTTATTTTCCAAATTAGGGGCTTGAGATACATTGCATAAGATCCTTCCATAGGTTCAGCTAGCTAAGTAAAAAGAAAAGCATAAGGTAAATATAGAATCATCCTTCTCAAAACTCGGCCCAAAATATATGGTCTAAGATGAACGGGGATTGTGCGTAAACCCGTACCTTCTTGTGTTCATCAATAAAACCATTTCGATATCGCCTAAAATGAACCGGGACTGTGCGTAAACCCGTACTTTTTCGCGTCTGATTGATAAAGCTAATACATTGATGCCTAAGGTGAACCGGGACTGTGCGTAAACCCGTACTTTTTCGTGCTTCATTGATAAGCTAAAGCCAATAAAAACGAGTAAAGAGTTGAGAAGTGATCGAAAATGCTTAAACCATTAGTGACTAGCTGAATTTGAGGAAGTTGAATCCCAAAGTCTTTGATTAATAGCCCCTTTTGCGGACTGCACTTGAAAGAAATAGGTTTCGAATCTGAATTTCTTAAGAGACCAACTAAGTGTTAGGGAATAATCGGTCTTGATGCTAAGCCTTGATGAAAGTAAATTGTGGTTCTTTCAAAAGAATGAGGTTTCACTTGTGGGTTACAGTTTTTCGATTTTGGCAGGTCATTTGTTTAAGTAAGATATTCCCATTGTTAGCAACTTCTCTTCCTTCTTAGTTCGATGCACATTTGCTTGAGGGCAAGCAAAGACTAAGTTTGGGGGAGTTGATGTGTCTGCATTTTACCACATTTTAGGACCATTATTTAGCATGTTTTGCATTCATACTTGCATTATTATCATTGTTTTAGGTTCCTTTTAGCATAATTTGCATTATTAGTATCGGGCATTGCATACATTGCATAAAAGGGACTTTTAGGTACTTTTTGGAGCTTATCACGAAGTATTTCGGAGTACAAGAAGACCAATGAGGAATCGACTGGTCTAAGGTTGAAGTTCAAGATGCAAACTAGAAGATTTGTCACACGAGTCTCCGACACTCGAGCATGACACTCGACCATCACTTGGTCGAGTGCCTTTACGGGCCATAACTGAGACTTTAGACAAAGATTGAATCTTTGGGCTTCTCTGCGAAAAAGGCCCATCAAAAGCCCCTTTGTGCAAGCCCAATTATCTTTTAGTTCTTTTCTATTTTTCTTTCTAAGGGAAATTTCCTTTTAACTTTTAAAAAGAAATTCCCATTTTTCTTTCAAGGGAATTTTTCCCTTTTTCTATTTAAGTATTTTTCCTTTTTCTTTAAGATCTTTTGATCTATAAATTGTACTAGAATTTCTACTTTCAATATACAATCTTTTCCAGCAAAATTTTGAGTTCTTTGTTTTAGCAATTTACGATTTTAAGTCTTAAGTTTATGCAATTGATTTTCGATTTTAAGTCTATGTTTTATTTCATGAATTCTGAGTAAGTTAGTCTAGGGTTCTTGAGGAAAGGGTGAGATTAGGGGAAAACTTAGGGATTTCTAGATTTGTCTATGTTTAAATAAGGTCTTAGATCTCTTTAGTTTAAGTGTTCTTAATGCTTGTTTCTTTCTGATCAATTGAAATTCGATCTCTTGGTGAATCCCCCCCCGAGAGGCGTTTGGGGAATAACTTGAACATGCTTAAATTAAGATAGCATCTTCCTAGCTCAAGAGATTGATTGTCTAGGGTGTTATTAGGCTTTGTAAGGTCCATACTTAAGGCCTCTTGAATTTCCAATCGTTGGGCGAGAGTCAAGTCAGGTTGTCTTTTAGGAGAGGTCCCATTGCGCGAGAGCGAATGTGATTACTTTGTGATTCCTTGCTTAGAGGTCATCTAAATAGGTTGATAGATAAGTCTAGAACCCCTAGGAATACCCTAATCATTGATCCTAATCCTCGAGAACCCGTTTTTCCTCTATTTAATTTTCGTGATTTTAATACTCTGCTTTAGGTCGAGATTTCGTGTTGCACTTTATCATTAGTTTCACTATTGCTTTACTTTTAATGCTCTGTTTTTACATTTTAATACTGTGTTTCATTTTTAGCATTTTGTTTTAAGATTTCGTGATCACCTAGGATAGATAAACCACTTGCTAAAACCGAATCTGGCTTAGATTAGAATAAGTAGATTATATCTTGATTGCTAGTTACTATCCCATTGGATTGACACCATACTGTACTGCAATTGATTAAATAGACAGTTTGGTATTTGAGAAAACACCGAAAAACCTGTTTATCAATTCTATTTCTTCTTGACACAAACTCACAAGAGACTTCCTGAGTTCAAAAGCCCGAGTCAAATTTGAGACATTACCATACACCTTCTTCAAAGTATCCCACAAACCTTAGTTGTTTCACAATAGTAGTAAGTGATTTACACGCATTATAACATATTTTAGGAGCCATTTCTAGTTCGCTTTTCATACATATATGTTGCATTTACATCATATTTGAGTCATATGTAGTTTGTACGCGCATGTTACATTTGCATAGCATATACATCGCATTTGAAGTTACTTACAAGAAGTTGGGACTAGGAATGGCACTCAACGGTAACTCACCCAACATGACTTAGATTGGCACTCAATGGTAACTCACACAACGGGACTCAACGGGACTCGGATGGCATGCATAACCATCTTTGACTGGCCGAGTCCACTCCATCTTTCACGGGCTGAGTCCACTTCACCTTTGACGGGCTGAGTCACCTTCACCTATGACGGGCCAAGTCCACTTCACCTTTGATGGGTCGAGTCCACTTCACCTTTGATGGGCTGAGTACATTTCACCTTTGACGGCCCAATGACTCGACTCGGCCCACGAAGTCGAGTCAACTATCTTGTTTAGTTTTTCTTCATTTTTACTTTCTATGTTTAATGTGGGATAAGTAAAAAAGAACAGCAAACGCGAGAAATAAATATAGTGTCTTCTACAACATAGAACCCATCTTGTCCTCTCCATTGCCCAATCAAGCTCCTGCTCTTAATAGCCTGAAACTTAGGATCATTAGAACCAAAAATAACATAGCAATTCATGTCTCTCACGGCTTTCCTAACCGACAAGAGATTTGATGTAAAATCCGGCATAAAGAAGGCTCTTGTTTTTTTATTGAACAAACCAAGGTTACCTACTCCACTTATCGATATCCTAACACCATTAGCTATCACAAAACTCCCCTAATGCCGATACTATGTTATTCAGTAGCTTCCTTTCGCTAATCATAAGATGGGAAGCTCCCAAATCAACAACAATCGATCTAAAGAGGTTGTGAGAGTAGAGACAAATATCAGAGTCCCTTAAAAATTTAAGGAAGGTTATGAGGACCTCAAGGACAGAATTATTAATCACTTCTCCTTGGAAAGATGCGGAGGCCGCAGTAGCATTCTCAGATAAACTAGAGGAAGATCTTGTGCTCGGTCCGAAAGAACGAACTTGGTCTTGGTTATCTGAATTCTCGTGAGAAAGGTTGGCCATAAAGTCTTTGAACATTGCCGGCTTGAGATGAGGGTGGAGCAACCAACATTTATCCTTCAAGTGCCCCTTCTTTTTGCAATGATCACAATAAAGCTTCTTCTGATCCTTAACCTTCCTATAGGCTTTGTTGGCGGAGATGAGCTTTCCTTTGCCCTCAAACAGTTCGGTTAATCCTTTGTTCCTTTTGAACTTGAGCACAAACTTCATCAAGACTTGGAAGAGTATGAGTAGTTTCTCAGGATATGCTTGACAAGGTAATTCTAGCAAGGATTAAGACTCATCATGAGACCGAAGACTTTATCCTCTTCATTCCTTTCCCTAGCAGCTTTTGGATCTACACTTATAGGTCTAAGCATATCAAACTCTAGCCACTTTCTAAAATGCTTGGTGTATTCTATTTCTTCTTGACACAAACCCACAAGAGACTTCTTGAGTTCAAAAGCCCGAGTCAAATTTGAGACATTACCTTACACCGTCTTCAAAATATCCCACAACCCTTAGTTGTTTCACAATAGTAGTAAGTGATTTACACGCATTATAACATATTTTAGGAGCCATTTTTAGTTCACTTTTCATACATAAATGTTGCATTTACATCATATTTGAGTCATATGTAGTTTGTACGCGCATGTTACATTTGCATAGCATATACATCGCATTTGAAGTTACTTACAAGAAGTTGGGACTAGGAATGGCACTCAATGGTAACTCACCCAACATGACTTAGATTGGCACTCAATGGTAACTCACACAACGGGACTCGGATGGCATGCATAACCATCTTTGACTGGCCGAGTCCACTCCATCTTTGACTGGCTGAGTCCACTTCACCTTTGACGGGCTGAGTCACCTTCACCTTTGACGGGCCGAGTCCACTTCACCTTTGATGGGTCGAGTCTGATTCACCTTTGACGGGCTGAGTACAGTGCACCTTTGACGGCTCAATGACTCGACTCGGCCACGAAGTCGAGTCAACTATCTTTTTTAGTTTTTCTTCGTTTTTACTTTCTAGGTTTAACGTGGGATAAGTAAAAGGAACAGCAAACGCGAGAAATAAATATAGTGTCTTCTACAACATAGAGCCCATCTTGTACTCTCCATTGCCCAATCAAGCTCCTGCTCTTAATAGCCTGAAACTTAACATCATTAGAACCAAAAATAACATAGCAATTCATGTCTGTCACGGCTTTCCTAACCGACAAGAGATTTGATGTAAAATCCGGCATAAAGAAGGCTCTCGTTTTTTATTGAACAAACCAAGGTTCCCTACTCCACTAACCGATATCCTAACACCATTAGCTATCACAAAACTCCATAATGCCGATACTATGTTATTCATTAGCTTCCTTTTGCTAATCATATGATGGGAAGCTCCCAAATCAACAACAATCGATCTAAAGAGGTTTTGAGAGTAGAGACAAATATCAGAGTCCCTTAAAAATTTAAGGGAGGTTATGAGGACTGATGTGTCTGCATTTTACCACATTTTAGGACCATTATCTAGCATGTTTTG
>JAKUCM010004734.1:0-34652 GCA_023374145.1 Lepidium sativum | reverse complement strand
GTGCTAGATCTAATTTGATTAATCAAATGAAGAATATAGAATTTTTCATGAATGAAAAGTGTTTAATTAAAGGAAATAAGATTAAATGATTACTTATTTACAACCAATGAAGAATTGATCTTTGTGTGATTAGATGACTTATTGGATTTGGTGTCAATGCTTATCGATCATTTAATTGACATATGAAAGTTAGCGTGGTTGAATGTTATGAGGGTGAATTGATGTTGATTTGTGTTTCATGTCTTAAAATGAGTCTGATGTTTCTTTTTCTATTATTAGCGAAGTTTTCATATCCTGATGTTTAGTCTCTTGACTTAATTACTAGTTTATTGCATTTTAATATAGTTCTTTGCTCTATCTCTTTCTTGTTCTAGTTTCATTAGTGTTTGAGGTTGTTTTGGTTCTTCCTTGCTTAGTTTCTTTGCTTGGTTATTGTTTGAATTTAGTTTAGAGATTAGTCAAAAACCGATATCCACTTACCACCTATTGCTTTAGATTATATTGAATTTTTATATTCAAATATGTTGATCTAGGTTTTTTTTGTAGATTTGATCTTTTAAGCGTTATATATGTTTGCACTTTGATTAATTGATTAGGTATTTATCTCTATTTTCATAATAAAGAAGAGAAATCGAGTCTTATATGGTGAATACGCTTCTCTGAATATCACTAAACGCAGGTATAAGTGTGGAGAAAAAATAACATGTGATATTATGGAGAAAAACATATTTTACGATTACAATTTTTTTAAGCTAATCTTTGTTTATATCCGTATAGAAAATAAAAATCATTCCGTGTTGATGAGGACATCGACTCCAATAAGTTTATAGAAGAGATGTTAGCAGATGGATCTGCCTAAGACAAGAGCAGAAATCAAGAGGCTTAGAGAAATGTTTAATAAGTCCATATAAAGCCTCATAGCACAAAGAGTTGAAGATAAAAGTGCTGGATTAAAAAATGGAAGTATTGGAGCCCAAATGGAGCTACTTGAAGGCCAAATGGTGATGATCTCAATTCAGCCCCTTAAAAGCCCAACTAAGGACACCTAAGACTTACCAAAACCGAGTTTAGGTAAGTATTTCCATTATTTCAATTGCCATTATTCTGTTTGCTTCTTTTGCAGATTTCCTTTTCAATTTCTTTTCTTTTTTTTAACTAAATTGTAATCTTTCCATTTTATTTCGAGTATTCTCATTTATGTAAGAGATACTCTCCTAGCTGCCTTGAACCACTATATAAGGTTCCTTCTATGCAGCCTTGTAACTCACCTTTTGAATCAATAAAAATCGTATTTCTTCTTCTCAAAACCGAGAGAGATTTAACACTTCGAATATGGCCTTTCCTTGTGAGTGATATCAAGACGACTCCGAGTTCTGACTTATCACAAGTTCTTCCATCACTTGTGTGGCGTCCACCAATCCACCTCCACGCCCTTTCATCCACTGAATTGCCTAGAGAGAGACTTGAGTCCAGCTAGTCAATTCCCATCTTCCACCCTTGTGTTCATTGGTTTCTAAATTGGTTTCTAAGAGAAGAGAGACTTGAGTCCAATCTCTTGAAGCCGCCTATCACCTTGTGAGAATCATCCTCGGTTCTTACATCAATTTGGTATTAGAGCCGAAACTCCAAACTAGGTAATTTCGCTCCATATCTTTTGTTTTTTATCTTCCTACTTGATTCTATATAAATTATAAAAAAAAGAAAAAAAAAAAAGAAAAGAGATTTCCTTTGGCTTAAAATTCCAAAAGCACTTGATCGTTTGTTTAAGTGTTTACACAGTTCATAAGCAATGACTGAAAACACACCTGACCCCAACGCCGCTTTACTACAAGCCATAAAAGCCATGAAGAATGATCTAGCTGCTCAGATTGGGCGCATAGATGCTCGTGTGGGGAGGCTGGAAGTTACTAGGAATGATAAGAATCCGAGGAACAGTCAGCATGAGAGAAGTGATGAAGAAGCTGCTAGTGAAGAAGAAGAGGAAGAAGAGTCACATTTTGGCAGAAGGAGACACAACCGAAACAATCATGTTGAGGTAAACCGACAAACTAGCAAAGATTTGAAGTTAACAGCTCCTACGTTTGTAGGTCAAATCAACCCTCAAGCCTACCTTGAATGGGAGAGGAGAATGGAGTATATATACGATTACTATGAGTACAACAACTCCAAGAAGATTGCTCTAGCTTCAGCTCAACTCACGGATCATGCTTTGTCATGGTGGGATAGAGTTGTGCAAGATAGGAGGAGAAATGATCTGCCACCTATTACCACTTGGGCCGCAATGAAGTGAAATTTCCGTAAGAGGTTTGTGCCACCACATTACCATAGAGAGATGCAAAGGCAGTTCAGACAATTGTCGCAAAAACATAGGAGTGTGGAAGAGTATTTTGAGGAATTTGAAGAGCTAAGAAACCGAATGGCTCTAGATGAAGATGAAGAGGTTCTTATGGGCCATTTCAAAGATGGACTACAAGTAAGAATAGCCATAAAGGTAGATAGACAACCATGCCATGATATGAATGAGCTCTTACATGTGGCTGTACAAGCTGAACAAGGTATTAAGCGCAAGACAGCAACTGCCACTCGTTCTAGAACCAACAACTCGTGGATTAATGCACCAGCTAAGGCCAATGACAAAGGAAAGACAATAGAAACCAATTCAAGGGACAAGAACACCGCCTTTGACAATACCAAAACGTCAAAACCAGAAACAAGTAAGTCTTTTAACCCCTCTAGATCAAGAGATATAACTTGTTTCAAATGTCAGGACATGGGACATTATGCAAAAGAGTTTCCAAACCAATGAATGATGATCATCACGCCTCAAGGAGACTATGAGTCTCAAGATGAGATGGGACACACGGAGGCAACAGATTCGGAAGAAGAAGTAGCCTTTCCAGAAATGGGGGACATGTTGGTGGTATGTAGAGCCTTGAGTGCTCTAAGTGAACTAGAAGCAATGCAAAGAGAAAACTTGTTCTTCACTCGTTGTACCGTGCAACACAAGGTATGCAGTATGATAATTGATGGTGGTTCTTGTACTAACGCTGCTAACAAGACAATGGTTGATAAGCTAGGTCTCAAGACAAGCAAACACCCAAGACCATACCGATTAAGATGGCTGGATTCAAACACTGAAATCAAAATAGCCGAGCAAGTCACCATTCCCTTTAAAATTGGGAAGTATCAAGATGAAGTCTTATGTGATGTGGTGCCAATGAAAGTAGGTCACCTACTTTTGTGCCGTCCATGGCAGTTTGATAGAGAAGTTATCCACAATGGTCGCACCAACACTCACTCATTCACTTATAACAAGCGTAAGTTTCAGCTTGCTCCATTATCACCTCAAGAGGTACATGAGATGCAATCTAATTATGCTGCGGAGTATAAGGCCAGTAAAACTAACCTTTACATCACTCCTAGTACCATTTTTAAAGCTAGAGATAAAAAGCAAACAGTGCTACTAATGGTGTTTAAAGATGTGATGCTCACAGGTTCCAAAGAGATAGTACTTGCACCTGAAATCTCCTCTTTGTTAAACAGGTTTAAGGACGTTTTTCCTGAGGAAATACCAGCTGGATTAGCACCTATTAGAGGCATAGAGCATCAAATTGATCTTGTTCCTGGAGCTGCATTGCCTAATAGACCAGCTTACCGAATGAATCCAATGGAGACGAAGGAGTTGGAAAAACAGATTCAAGACTTAATGGCTAAAGGATACATTAGAGAAAGCTTGAGTCCATGTGCTGTACCAGTCCTATTAGTCCCCAAGAAAGATGGAACATGGAGGATGTGTGTCGACTGTAGAGCCACCAACAACATCACCATCAAATATAGACACCCCCATTCCACGATTGGATGATATGTTACATGAACTACATGGAGCAACAATAATCAGCAAGGTGGATTTAAGAAGTGGTTACCATCAGGTCCGAATGAAAGAAGGAGATGAATGGAAGACCACCTTCAAGAACAAGCAAGGGCTCTATGAGTGGCTAGTCATACCATTCAGCTTAACCAATGCACCAAGCACATTCATGCGGTTAATGAATGAGGTGCTAAGACCCTACATCAGTAAGTTTGTTGTTGTTTACTTTGATGATATTCAAATATACAGCAAGTCTTTGGATGATCATGTGAAGCACCTTGAGTTAGTACTTGAGACACTTCGGAAAGAAGGTCTTTATGAAAACCTTAAGAAGTGCACATTCTGCACTAATGAGCTAGTTTTCCTAGGTTTTATTGTAAGTTCTCAGGGTTTACATGTTGATCAAGAGAAAATCAAAGCCATACAAGAATGACCAACACCTACATCAATTGGACAAGTCAGAAGCTTCCACGGATTAGCTATCTTCTATAGGCGATTCGTCAAGGACTTTAGCACCATAGCTTCACCTCTAACTGCTGTGATCAAGAAGGATGTGACATTCAAATGGGGAACAGCTCAAGAAACTGCATTTCAACAACTCAAAAATCGCTTGACTCATGCACCGGTTTTGGTACTTCCAAACTTTGATAAAACTTTTGAAATAGAATGTGATGCTTCTGGTTGTGGTATAGGTGCTGTTCTAACTCAAGGAGGTCGACCAATAGCTTACTTTAGTGAAAAGCTAAGCGGAGCCACATTAAACTACCCAACATATGACAAAGAACTTTATGCTTTGGTGAGATCGTTGGAGACATGGCAACACTACCTGCTGTCAAAGGAGTTTGTTATTCACACTGACCATGAGACATGAAAGCATCTAAGAGGCCAAACAACACATAAGAGGAGGCATGCTAAATGGTTGGAGTTTGTGGAAACATTTCCTTACATCATCAAGTACAAAAAAGGAAAGGACAACATAGTAGCCGATGCTCTATCAAGAAGACATATGCTGATAACCACAATGGAAGCTAAAGTATTAGGATTTGAGCATATGAAGGATTCATATGAGGAGGATCCAGATTTCGGCCATATTTACCAAGAATGTCTCGATTCGCCAAAAGGTCCTTTCTATACTCATAACGGTTATCTTTTTAGAGAGAAAAGACTTTGTATTCCACAGGGATCAATGAGAGAGCTGTTCATAAGTGAGGCACACCACGGTGGAGGACTCATGGGCCACTTTGGAGTTGATAAAACTCTTAGCGTTTTGGTGGAACACTTCTTTTGGCCTCACTTGAAGAAGGAAGGAAAACGGTTCTGTTCTAAATGCATTACTTGCCATAAAGCCAAATCCAGGTCACATCCATACGGGTTATATATGCCTTTACCTATTCCTACTATGCCGTGGATAGACATATCAATGGATTTTGTTCTTGGCTTACCCAAAATCCGAGGAAAGGATTCTATCTTTGTTCTAGTGGATAAATTTTCAAAAATGGCACATTTCATCCCATGTGCAAAGACTAATGACGCCACTCAAACTGCTGATCTATTCTTCAAGGAAGTCGTACGACTACATGGAATCCCAATGACAATTGTTTCGGATAGAGATACCAAGTTATTGAGCCACTTTTGGAGAGTTCTTTGGAGAAAACTCGGAACTAAGCTGCTTTCTTCTACCACTTGTCATCCACAAAGTGATGGACAAACCAAGGTTGTAAATAGGTCCTTATCCACTCTTTTAAGAGCCACAATTGGTAAGAATTTGAGAAATTGGTTAGATTGCATTCCATTTGTTGAATTCGCTTATAATTATGCTAACCACTCAACCACTAAGCTTTCACCTTTTTGAGATTGTGTATGGTTTTAAGCCAAAGACGCCTTTAGACCTTGCACCACTGCCCTTTTAGAGTTCACTAACCAAGATGGCGAAAGCAAAGCAGAAACAATCAAAAGGTTACACGAAAAGGTGAAGGAGAACATTGAAAAGAAAACTGCAACCTATAAGAAAGCGACTGACAAATGACGCAAGGAGGTCATCTTTAACCCAGAAGATTGGGTTTGGGTTCACATGAGGCCAAAGAGATTTACACACCAACGAAAAAGCAAACTAGCACCTAGAGGAGACGGTCCATTCAAAGTATTAGAGAGGCTCAACAACAACGCCTACCGCCTTGAGCTGCCAGGTGAGTTAACCATATCACCCACTTTCAATGTTGCTGACTTAGCTCCATATGTTGTAGAAGAAAGTGTTTTGAGGCCAGAACCTTCTCAAGAGGGAGGGAATGATGAGGACATCGACTCCAACAAGTCTATAGAAGAGATGTTAGCAGATCAAGACACAATCATCATGAAGGATCCGCCTAAGACAAGAGCAGGAACCAAGAGGCTTAGAGAAATGCTTAACAAGTCCATACAAAGCCTCCTAGCACAAAGAGTTGAAGATAAAAGGGTTGGATTAAAAAATGGAAGTATTGGAACCCAAATGGAGCTATTTAAAGGCCAAATGGTGATGATCTCAATTCAGCCCCTTAAAGGCCAAACTAAGGACGCCTAAGACTTATCAAAACCGAGTTTAGGTAAGTATTTCCATTATTTCAATTGCCATTATTCTGTTTGCTTCTTTTGCAGATTTCCTTTTCAATTTCTTTCCTTTTTTTACCAAATTGTAATCTTTCCATTTTATTTCGAGTATTCTCATTTATGTAAGAGATACTCTCCTACCTTCCTTGGACCACTATATAAGGTTCCTCCTATGCAGCCTTGTAACTCACCTTTTGAATAAAAAAAAATCGTATTTCTTCTTCTCAAAATCGAGAGAGATTTAACACTTCGAATTTGGTATTTCCTTGTGAGTGATATCAAGGTGACTCCAAGTTCTGACTTATCACAAGTTCTTCCATCACTTGTGTGGAGTCCATCAATCCACCTCCACGCCCTTTCATCCACTGAATTGCCTAGAGAGAGACTTGAGTCCAGCTAGTCAATTCCCATCTTCCACCCTTGTGTTCATTGGTTTCTAAGAGAAGAGAGACTTGAGTCCAATCTCTTGAAGCCGCCTATCACCTTGTGAGAATCATCCCCGGTTCTGACATCACGTGTAAAGACAAAATTACTCGCCAAATCTATCAAGAACCTTGTAGAATTTTGGATGCCTTTTTTTCCCGTCAAAATCTGTTATGGGATTTGAATCCATGATAAAATTATGTATAGTTCTTTATGATCATATATGGATTTTTTTCTTTATAAAACCTTATACAATTTTTTGACGGATATTTTTTCTGAACATTTGATCCCGACGGATTTTTATACCGTGTGGAATTTGGTCAAACATTAGAAATTTTTCTTGTAGTGTATATATTGGATTTGTTACGCTAGTATCTATATTTTCTGATAAGTCAAAACCAATTTTGCTACTTTACAGTCTTTAGTCCTTCGGCTTCGCGTTTGAGACTGTCAAGTTGCTATTGTTTTTTCCAATCTATTACTGAAACTTGATTCCCAAGTATTTTTGCGAGTTGCCTTTGTTGTTTTTAGTCTCAATGATACTTGGATCATGACCAAAAGAATTTTTTTTCCACAAAATATTGAAAAGAATTTAATAATATACTTCACTTGTTTATTACTTGGAAATTTCGTGTATGACTTCAGTATTATTATTTCCACAGTAAAATATTTATGATATCAATAAACGAAAAGTATTACAAAACCAAAACGAAAAGACATTGGTTTCCTGTCTCTATAAAAGATTGAATATCATCTAAACCCAAAGGTAACGATTTCAACACAAGTAAGACGACAAATGGAAGATCCATTTCTTCCGAGAGAGGAGAAGTTACTCTACAGTAAGGACACACAGGAAATTGGTCAGCTCACCATCGAGGTAAAGAAAGTGAGTCGCTTGGCTGCTCCTATGGCTACCCACTGTGTCCATTGCTCAGTACCTATTGCCTGTCATCTCAATCATGGTGGGTGGCCACGACGGCGAGCTCCAGCTCTCTGGCGTCGCTCTTGCAAGCTCATTCACAAACGTCACTGGTGTCAGCATTATGGTAATTATGCTATGACTCTCTTCTCCTTAAGTCAAGAATCAAATTCACTGTACAAAATTTGAAAACACTTTTAAAAACTTTGTACAGTGGGGGTTAGTGGGTGCATTAGAAACTCTTTGTGGCCAAGCTTATGGAGCCAGACAATACGATAAAAATCGGAACCTACACATACTCTGCAATCGCTTCCAATATCCCAATTTGTTTCCTCATATCAATTCTCTGGATGTATATTGAAAAGCTCTTAATATCACTAGGACAAAACCCTGAAATCTCCAGAATCGCTGGCTCCTACGCCTTTTGGCTTATACCGGCTTTATTCGCTCAAACTATTGTCATACCACTGACCCGGTTTCTGCTGACACAAGGGTTGGTTCTTCCTCTTCTCTACACCCTGCTGTGACCACTTTTTTATTCCACATTATGGTTTGTTGGACTTTTGTTTTCGTGTTTGGTCTGGGAAACAATGGAGCTGCCTTGGCCATAATTCTGTCTGCCTGGCTTTACACTGTGATACTCTCATGTTATGTGAGATTCTCAAGCTCTTGCGAGAAGACTCGCGGATTTCTATCCCATAATTTCGTTTCTTCTGTCAAATAGTTCTTCCAATATGGAATATCATCAGCAACAATGATTTGGTAAGTCATTACAAGTTTCTTGTTCACCAAGTTGCATACATTTATTCTTCACCTTATATCACTTGAATTTCACTTTGCATTCTTTTGATAGCCTGGAATGGTGGCTATTCGAGCTACTCATACTCTGCGCAGGTCTTCTCGCTAACCCGAAACTCGAGACCTCTACTGATGAGTCTCGACCTATCAGAACGCATGCGGATAACATGACAGACGAGGGACCAAGTCGCGGAACACAAAACACGACCCAAGTATCGATATTTGACCCATGGATCACCACTAGATCCAAGACGGCTGCCCGAAATATATAGACTAAGTGTAACAACTATGCTGCCAAGTTCCTAGAGTTGTATGACCCGCGGTCATACGACCACACTGATCGCGACCCAATGGAGGTTATCCGAACGGTTTCACCATCACTAGGTGAATACCCTTAGCCGTTAAGGAAGTCTGGTACTCTTTCCTTCACCTTGGTTTTGTCCCAAGTGGTTTCCCAAGGGAGGTTTTAACGAGGCCAAGGCACTTAGCGCATGGCCACGCACCTCCAAGTGACGTGGCTATTTCTATCCCTTTCTTTTATAGCCGTTTTAATCTTATCCCTTTGTACGGGCCTATTTCTTTTGTTGACCAAATCTTTTGCTTGTTGACCCACTTGTCTAGGGTTTTAAACTTTCCTATAAAAGGATTCTTTATGTATTTGTGAAGAGGTTAACCTCATTTATCAAAGAACTGAGTTTCTCTTTTTTCTTTGTGTGTGACTCGCTTAGAAATCCTAAGCCGACGTCAAACCGGGCTCACGGCGGCTAACCCTAACCGTATCATGAGTAGAGCCATCACTCACTTTTTGTTATTCGATCCTCTTTTACCTTTTCGTTCAATTTCGCATCCATCACATCAGAGGTTTCAGATTCAACTTATCCGAACTTCTCCCACCATCGAACCGCTTATCGCAACCGAGTTCCGACTCTTCTGTACTTTTTCCGACAATATGTTCATCCGGCAAACCCCTCCGTGACCGCGTGACACATCCGTTTTTTAGTATCAAATCCAAAGATCCCCACGGTTGTACCTATCCTTTCTATCTTCCCGTTTGCGTTTTCCGTTTCTTAAAGTTTTCGTCTTTCGTCTTCTTCGTTTTACTTTCTCTAAAAAAAAGTTTGCTCATTTGCGTCTTTTGGTTATGTTTATGCGTGAAAAGTTGAGGTCTTGCTTCGGTTTTCGTTTCAGTGGCTTTGAAACCCATTCGATTGACTTTTTCTCCAATTTTTCACCGAAAGATTTGAGCTTTACGTTCTTCGTGTTCTTGCGTTGATTGCTTTTCATTTTCTCTTTTTCCATAGCTAGATCGTAAAAGTGTTTTCCTTTTTTAAGTCTAAGCGTTTCTCTGGTGGCCTTGAAACCACGTGTCGCCACACGAGCTCGCGATTCCGTACTCCTTGTCGTCTAGCTTGGCTGTTGGTGACTGTCTTTTTCTCTCCAATATTGTTTTTTAACCGATCATTAGCTATCAATTTTCTAATAAGATTCCGTCTTATTTGTTAGCCGTTATCCCTCACCCACGTGTGTGTCTTTGGACAGGTGGAACGCACCCAGTCGACGGTATGACAACCAGCCGAGATATGCGACCCTTACAACCACCTACTCCAATCTGTACGGCCACTAGCGGGATCCGTACACCGTCGTCCGTACCTCCTTCTTCGGTGAACCGCCGCCAGACTTACTTTTCTGGTGACCTTCCGCCACCGTGGGTACTTTTTCTGGTACACTGGAATCTGTACGCTACCGACCGTACAATGGGGGCTCAAGACCCACCGATGGTTCCAGCCCCTCCACTTGAAATCGGAGACGTTCTCATGCAAATCCAATCCCAGCTGGGCCAAATCGATGAGCGGCTTAATCGACTCGAGATCGTTTGGACAGCTGCCCAACGAGTGCCACCACACCGTGAGCCGAGGGTACCATCACCTCCCGACATACAACCAGATCAAGTACAAGTTGAGGACTACTCCACCAAAGAAGATCCAGACTACCCGAGGCGAAGACAGCCACACCGAGATGATAACCGCCCCATAGGTCCCAACCAAGTCGGGCCCTCGTACAAACTCTCTGGTCACACTTTTGCCGGGAAGGTTGATCCGGAAGCTTACCTACAGTGGGAAGGCGGCATGGATAAGGCCTTCTCGTGCTACACCTATCCGGATCAACGTCAAGTCACATTTGCCGCAGCCCAACTCACGGATAATGCACTCACTTGGTGGGATCGAGACGTAGATGACCGAAGAAGAAATTACGAATGCCCCGTCCCCAATTGGACTACCATGAAGGCTTTGATGAGGCGACGATACATCCCTCAGTACTATAGCCGCGATTTAGAAAGGCGGTTTAGAAGGCTCACACAAGGGATTAGGAGAGTCGAAGAGTATTTTGAAGAATTTGAGCACCAAAGGAACCGGTTGCTAATTGAAGAAACCGAGGAAGCTCTAATGGCTCAGTTCTTAGACGGCATGAATGAAAGGATCACAAGGAAGGTAGAGCGCCAAACTTACCACGGCTTCGAAGAGATGTTGCACTTGGTCATTCAAGTGGAACAAAAAATCAAGAGGAAGACTGCTAGCACCACTCGGGCCCGAGGCTAAGGACTTCCAAGCTGGACCCCGAACGCGTCCTCGTCCCAAGGCACTAGCCGCAGATCCGAAAAGCCGAAAGCTGTTCACATCGACTCTCGATTCAAGCCACGCGAGACTAGCAACAACCTGCGACCCGAGTCGCGTCCCCAAGCCGTCGATACAAGAACTAGGGATATCGAGGGCTTCAAATGCCAAGGACGAGGCCACTATGCCCGTGATTGTCCAAACCAGTGGAACATGACCCTCACTGCCACATGGGATTATGAGTCTCAAGATGAGGCCGACGACCCGCAAGAATCTTCTGAAGAAGCCGATGCTGAGGAGACCATCGCCGAGCCAGAAGTTGGAGAGTTTCTCATGATCCGCCGAGTGCTTAGTGTCAATCCAGAGTCGAAAGACTCCAACTAGCGTGACAACATCTTCCACACTCGATGCATGGTAACTGGGATGGTGTGTGGCTTGATCATCGATGGGGGGCTCATGTACCAATGTCGCGAGCTCCTACATGGTCAATAAACTTTCTCTTGCAACCCCACCCCACCCAAAACCTTATAAACTTAAGTGGTTGAACAATAAATCTATGATTAATGTGTCCGAACAAGTTTCGGTCACATTCAATGTGGGGCCATACATGGACCAAGTCCTATGCGATGTAGTGCCGATGCAAGCCAGCCATTTATTGTTGGGCAGCCCTTGGCAATTTGACAAGAAAACATCCCACTATGGTCACACGAACCAGTATCATTTCATTCATGATAATAAGCGAATGTGCCTTAAGCCGTTGACGCCCTCACAAGTTAATGAATTGCAAATGAACATGACTAAGGATCCGAATACTAAAATGAACCTCTTGATTAATGTTGGGGATGTTAGGAGATCACTTAGTGACTCCACCTGTCATGTCTTGCTAATGGTCTTTAAAGAGTTGTTGTCCATAGCTAGGGAAGACGCGTCCGTCCCGGAAGCCATCAAGAAGCTCATAAGCCAATTTCAAGATGTGTTTCCCAAAGAGGTGCCTCACGGCTTACCTCCTATCCGAGGGATTGAGCACCAGATTGATCTCATCCCGGGAGCCCAAATTCCAAACCGAGCTGCCTATAGAGTCATTCCGACCGAAGCCTAAGAATTGGAGAGGCAAGTCGGAGATCTCATGAAGCAAGGCTACATGCCCGAAAGTCTCAGTCCTTGTTCCGTACCAGTCCTCTTGGTACCCAAGAAAGATGGGTCTTGCCGCATGTGCGTTGATTGTCGGGCAGTCAATAACATCACCGTAAGGTATATGCATCCCATCCCGAGGCTAGACAACATGCTAGATGAGCTAGATGGAGCAAGCATCTTCACTAAGATCGATCTCAAGAGTGGCTATCACCAAGTTTGGATGAAAGAAGGTGATGAATGGAAGACGAACTTTAAAACCAAGCGAGGCCTCTACGAATGGTTGGTCATGCCGTTCGGCCTTTCCAACGCCCCATCCACCTTCATGCGCCTAATGAATCATGTACTACGATCCTTTATCAATAAGTTTGTTGTGGTTTATTTTGATGATATCCTTATCTATAGCCGCAACCTTGATTATCACATGTCGCACCTTAATGCTGTTTTGACAACACTTCGAGAAGAATACGCTAACTTCAAAAGTGTGTTTTTGGCACTAATGAGCTTGTGTTCCTAGATTTTGTTGTGAGTGCGCATGGCCTACGAGTGGACCAAAAGAAGATAAGGGCTATTGAGGAGTGGCCCACACTAACCACCGTAAGCCAAGTAAGAAGCTTCCACGGTGTGGCCAGTTTTTACCGAAGGTTTGTCAAAGATTTCAGCATTGTGGCTGTGCCTCTTACAACCATTACCAAGAAGAGTGAGGAGTTTACATGGTGACCAGCCCAAAAATCCTCTTTCCGCGAGCTCAAGAGAAGGCTGACCCAAGCCCCACTTCTCGTCCTACCTAATTTCGAGAAAACCTTTGAAGTGGAGTGCAATGCATATAGCATCGAGATTGGAGAGGTCCTAACACAAGGAGGCAAACCTATGGCCTACCTTAGTGAAAAATTGCATGGCTCCACCCTGAACTATCTGACGTATGATAAAGAGCTTTACGCCTTGGTTCGGGACATGGAAACTTGGCAACATTATCTTCTACCTCGAGAGTTTGTGATTCACATGGACCACGAGACGTTGAAACACCTCCGCGGCCAGACCAACCTCAAGAAGCGGCACGCCAAATGGCTAGAGTTCATAGAGGTGTTCCCTTACGTAATCAAATACAAGAAGGGCAAGGAAAACATTGTGGCCGATGCTTTATCAAGGAGGCATGCTTTGATCACCACAAAGAAAGGAAAAGTTTTGGGATTCGAGGGGATCAAAAGAGCCTATAAAACAGACCCAGAGTTCGGAGATAGCTACAGGGACCATGAAAAGGGAGTTCACTCTCGATTCTATATTGCTGATGGTTTCCTTTTTTGTAAACGTAGGTTGTGTATACCCGCCGGCTCGATCCGAACACACCATGGAGGAGGCTTGACCGGTCATTTTGGAGTCACCAAGACCTTAGAGGTTCTCAAGGAACACTTCTACTAGCCCAAGATGAAACGCATGGTAGAGAAATTCGTGGGTCGCTGTATCACTTGCCGAACTGCCAAATCCATGCCGTGGTCCCACGGGTTATATAAACCTTTACCATTTCCGAATGGACCATGGGTTGATTTATCAATGGATTTTGTAATTGGATTACCTAATTGCTATCACAAAGATGTTATTTTTATGGTTGTTGACAGGTTTTCGTAGATGGCACACTTCATACCGTGCAACAAACTCACGGATGCCACGACCCTAGCCAACCTCTTCTTCCGTGAAGTGGTTAGACTGTACGGGTTGCCCCGCAACATAGTGTCAGATCGTGATCCAAAGTTCCTCGAACATTTTTGGCGAACTTTATGGAGGAATATGGGAACTAAGCTGCTATATTCAACCGCATGCCACCCGCAAACCGATGACCAAACAGAGGCCGTGAACCGAAGAGTTAGAGCCCTGATCCGAACCACCGTCGCGAGCAACCAAGGGAGTTGGCTCGAGTTACTCCCGCTCATGGAGGTCGCATACAACCAGTCGGTTCACTCCGCAACCAATAAATCTCCTTTTGAAATAGCCTACGGTTTCAGACCCCTAATGCTTATGGACCTACTACCCATACCATTAAATGAAATAGACTGCCAAGGCGGAAAAACTAAGGCGAAGCTGATCAAAACACTACATGCCAAGGTTCGGGAAAATTTGGAAAGACGGACTGAGCAATATGCCCATAAAGCCAACAAAGACCGCAAGGCGATGATCTTTAAACCCGGCGATTGGGTTTGACTACGCTTAAGACTAGAACGTTTTCCCCAACACCGAAAAGACAAGCTCAGCCCGAGGGGAAACAGACCTTTTCAAGTCATTGAAAGAATCAACGACAACGCCTACCGCCTCGAACTCCCTGGTATGTATCGGAGCTCAACCTCTTTCAATGTGGCTAACTTAGTTCCTTTTGATGTTGGTGATGACTATGAAGTTGTGAGGCCAGAACCTTCTCGAGGAGGAGGAAATGATGAGTCCCGGCCTATCAGAACGCATGCGGACAACGGGACAGACGATGGACCAAGTCGCAGAATACAAAGCATGATCCAAGTACCGATAATTGACCCAAGGGTCACCACTAGATCCAAGACGGCTACCCGAAATATACAGATTAAATGTAACAACTATGCCCGATAGAGGTTATCCGAACGGTCTTCACCATCACTAGTTGAAGACCCTAAGCCGTTAAGGAAGTCTGGTACTCTTTTCCCTTACCTTGGTTTTGTCCCAAGTAGTTTCCCAAGGGAGGTTTTAACGAGGCCAAGGCATTTAGCGCATGGCTACGCACCTCCGAGTGACGTGGCCATTTCTATCCCTTTCGTTTATAGCCGTTTTAATCTTATCCCTTTGTACAGACCGATTTCTTTTGTTGACCCGCACTTTTGCTTGTTGAGCCACTTGTCTAGGGTTTTAAGCTTTCTAATAAAAGGGTCCTTTATGTGTTTGTAAAGAGGTTAACCTCATTTATCAAAGAACCGAGTTTCTCTTTTCTCTTTGCGTGTGACTCGCTTAGAAATCCTTAGCCGACGTCGAATCGGGCTCACGACGGCTAAGCCTGACTGTATCGTGAGTAGAGCCATCACCCACGTGTCGTCATTCGATCCTCTTTTCCCTTTTCATTCCATTTTGCATCCATCCCATTGGAGGTTTCAGATTCAACTTATCCGAACCTCTCCCACCATCAAACCGCTTATCGCAACCGAGTTCCGACTCTTCCGTACTTTTCCTGAAAATATGTTCATCCGGCAAACTCCTCTGTGACCGTGTGACGCATCATCTACTCTTTCCATATGGTACGTATCATAATATTAACAGAAAGAATTCATTTTCCTTATTGATCTTTTATGTTCACTTCACTAATCCTATCTCCTTCATGTCAGTCTTACGACAGAAGATTTGCACTATGTGATTTCATATGGAGTAGCAGCGGTTGTGAGGTACGATTTCAATCTTACATGTAAAACATCTTCAATTTCATTCCCCTTAACATTAGAAAACGGTTTCTTGGAGCACACGCGTATCAAACAATTTGGGAGCTGGGAATCCTCAAGTAGCGAGGTTTTCAGTATTAGCAGGGCTTTGTCTTTCGCTTGTAGAGTCAACTTTCTTTAGCACACTTCTCTTCACCAGCAGGAATATCTTAGGCTACGCATTCAGCAACAACAAAGAAGTTTTGGACTATGTAGCTATCTTATCATCATTGATTTGTCTCTCATTCATCCTCGACGGCTTCTCTGCAGTTCTTAATGGGGTTGCTAGAGGAAGTAGGAGGCAACATCTTGGAGCTTGGAACAACAATGTGGCTTATTATCTCGTAGGAGCTCCTATTGGACTTTACTTAGCTTTCAGTTGTGAGTTGAATGGAAAAGAACTTTGGTATGGTGTTGTAATTGGAACCACCTTCCAAGCAATTGTACTCGCTATTGTCACAGCTTCCATAAATTGGAATAAATAGGTAAAACGACTTTATAAAGAAAGTTAACCAATATTCAGCTCGTTACACTTCTCAATTCTATTGTTTTCTCTTTCTTTAGTACTGTGAAGTAACCTGGTGTCTATTATTTACAGGCTGAAAAAGCGAAGGAAAGAATAGTCTCAACTGAATTTGGATTGGCCTAAACAAAGAATTTTGGAAGAGTTGTCACGAATTATTTGTAGACTATGTGCAAAATGATCATGCTCAATTTATATGTATATTTTGTAGACCATGTTCGAATTTTGTATTTGGGCATTTCAATATAGGGCCATGGTTTTTTTTAGTTTTAATATAGGGTCATGTGTTTCTCAATCCATTTTGGGAGATAGAGATTTCTGTGTGTGTTTTAAAAAAAATTTGGCCATAGATCATATGGCTTCTCTAACAGAGACACTGAAGCAAATAGAAGGATCAAAGACTTCAGAAGGTTCAAAGACACTGAAGCAAACAGAAGGTTCAAAGACTCCACTTGCAACAGAGAAATCAAAGCAACTGGCCGAAATAGAAGGTTCAAAGACACTGGTATGATATAGGCTTTCAAACCTAAGCCAAAGAGAAATCTCATGACCACGATGGTCTTCTCTCTGCAGCAGGAAAACGTCATCATGGACATGCATCTACATGAGATCAGAGTAGGCTAATAATTCTCAAGAATCGTTTTCAACCTTTAGCTAATAGTTAATTAGGAAGAAGAAGAAGAATATATAAAGATGTATTGAAACTGAATATGTTTTTATGATACATAACATGAAATTACTTTGAAACTTAAAAACATCTTCTTCTCTTTACTTTCATGGTATCAGAGCCATGGATGGCTCCACCAAAGCTTTCATTCCTGTCCCACTAAGCATATCTCAAGTTATTACACTAAATTTTTCATCTTCAAACTACCTGCTATGGAAAACTCAAGTCGAGCCTTTCTCTCAAGCCAGATGCTGTTGGGACACGTTACAAGATCCACTCCTCGTCCTCCTACCATGATTACAACAGGTACTGGAACTGCTGCTGTTGCAACAACCCTAGAGTTCACCAAATAGGTCAGAAATGATCAACTCATCATTGCTTGGCTGTTGGGGTCTCTCTCTGAAGAATCCCTACAAGTAGTGTATGGTTTGTAGACAACTCAAGAAGTGTGGCTTTCTCTGTCTTCTCACTTCAATAGAGTCTCTGCCTCAAGAAACTTCTCTCTTCAGAATAAATTACAGAGTTGTGTTAAAGCCGGGAAGACAATGGAAACTTATCTGTCTGATATTAAGCTGATTTGTGATCAACTTGACTCCATTGGCTTTCCTCTCTCAGATCAGGAAAAAATCTATGGTATGTCACATGGACTTGGGAAGGAATATGAATCTGTCTCTACAATCATTGAACACTCTCTGGATCAATAACCTGGACCAACATTTGAAGATGTAGCCTTTAAACTTATAACCTTTGAAGACAAACTTCATACATACACTAAGTCACCTACTGTGACACCTCACTTAGCCTTCAACATTGAATACAACTATTCGAACAGAGGCAGAGGACTAAACAACAACACTAGAGGAAGAGGATCATCATATTCTATTCTACTAGAGGACGTGGTTTTCAACAGCAGGGTCAAGGAGCTTCTGGTCCAAGTTCTGGCTCCAGCTCTCAAGCTCCTGACTTTTCCTCAAGACCAACCTGTCAAATATGTGGAAAAGTAGGTTATGTTGCCTTGAAATGCTTCAAGCGCTTTGATACATCTTATTAGAGTGATGATGTTCATCAAGCTTTGGTAGCCATAAAACTTGCTGAACATGAAGCCACGGGAAATGAATGGTATCCTGATACTGGGGCTACTGCTCACATCACCAAAAATCCACACCAAGTTTCAAATTCTCAGCCTTATGAAGGGAATGATTATGTCATGGTAAAGAATGGTGATTTCTTACCTATAACACACATCGACTCTATTCCTCTGTCAACTCCTCAAGGTACTGTTTTGCCTCTTGAAGATGTTCTTGTTGTTCCTAAAATTGCAAAAAATCTTCTGTCTGTGTCTAAGTTGACAAGTGACTATCCTTGTTCTTTTGAGTTTGATGATACTAGTGTTTATGTGAAGGATCTAAGAACCAAACAGATTCTGATAAATGGAAACAAGCATGAAGGCTTGTATGTTCTTTAAAATTCTCAGTTTCTGGCCTTCTTCTCATCAAGACAACAAACAACTAGTAGTGAAGTATGGCATAGAAGGCTGAGACATCCTAATGCTGATATTCTTCTTCATCTAGCTCGTTCTAAGGAAATTATCATAAATAAGACTGCTCCAAACTTATGTGAAGCATGTCAGTTAGGTAAATCTTGCAGATTGCCGTTTTCTCCTTCAGATTTTCAGTCAACAAAACCACTTGAGAGGATACATTATGGTTTGTGGGGTCATGCTCCTGTTGTTTCTTCTCAAGGTTTTAAGTATTATGCTATATTTGTGTACAACTACTTAAGATACACTTGGTTTTATCCTCTTAAATTAAAATATGAGTTTTATGAAATCTTCTTGATGTTTCAAAAACTGGTTGAGAATTTGTTATCTACAAAAATTCAATATTTTCAATGTGATGGGGGTGGTGAATTCACAAGCAAGAAATTCATCTCTCACTTATCACTCTGTGGAATTAAGTAGCTAATATCAAGTCCTCGTACACCTCAACAGAATGGCTTGGTTGAACGAAAACATAGGCACATCACGGAACTTGGGATGTCTATGATGTTTCAAAGCAAAGTTCCATCAAATATGTGGACTGAAGCCTTCTTCACATCAACCTTTCTAGGCAATATTCTGCCTTCTTCAGTAACAGGAGATAAAAAGAGTCCTTATGAAGCATTGTTCAATCGCAAACCTTTGTATACAACATTAAGAGTGTTTGGATGCTCTTGTTTTCCTTATTTAAGACCTTATGCAGTGAATAAATTCGATCCAAAAATCTTACACTGTGTCTTTCTTAGATATAATGAGAAATACAAGGGCTATCGTTGTCTTCATCCTCCTACAGGCAAGGTCTACATTTGCAGACATGTTCTGTTTGATGAACAACGTTTTCCCTACACAGATGTATATGCTTCACTTCTTCAAGAAGCCACCACTCCTTTAATGAATGCTTGGCAATCTGGAACAAATGTTTTGGATGTACCTTTAGCAGCTCAATTCTTTCACAACATCACAGAAGAAATATCTTTCTCTACAAAATCAAAGGATCCATTAGTGAGCACATCACGTGAAGAAACTCTGAGTTCATCTCTCAGTCCAGAAGACTTGTATGTCTCCACCTCCTTTGTGGAAACAGAATCTATGTCTTCCTCACTTGGTAGTGATTATGTGCTTGAGTCAGCACACACTACAAACATCTTGTCTTCTAAAGCTACATTTTCCTCATCACTGCAAAGCAATGCTCATACTATGACTACTCGAGCAAAGGTTGGTGTTGTGAAACCAAATCCAAGATATGCTCTTCATACTGTGAAGTCCACATATCTTGAACCCAAGACTTTGACATCAGCTCTTAAAGACAAAGGCTGGACTGGAGCTATGAACATAGTCATGAGATCTCTTTATGACACCAAAACCTTCACTCTCATACCTCCTAAGGATAAGCTGAATGTACTTGGTTGTAAATGGGTTTTTCGCACAAAGTTAAATGCTGATGGGACTCTTGAAAAGTTAGGCTCGACTGGTAGTTAAAGGTTACATACAAGAAGAAGGCATCGACTACTTAGAGACTTATAGTCCAGTAGTAAAGACTACAACTGTCAGAACCATTCTGCATGTTGCAACAACTAAAAAATGGGACATTAGACAACTAGATGTTCAAAATGCCTTCTTACATGGCGACGTTACAGAGCCAGTATACCTGACACAGCCTCCAGGTTTTGTTAATTCTCAAAAATCAGATCATATATGCAAGCTTCATAAAGCTCTTTATGGCCTCAAACAAGCTCCTCGCACTTGGTTGAATAAGTTCAGCAACTTTCTCTTAAAGTTTGGGTTTATTTGCAGCTATCCAGATCCTTCTCTCTTTGTCTATTACAAGAATTCCAACATCATCTTTCTACTGTTGTATGTTGATGATATGATTCTCACTGGCAATAATCCAGAATTCATTCAACATCTCATTCACTGTCTTGGTATTGAATTCAAAATGAAGGATCTTGGATCACTTCATTACTTTCTCGGTATTCAAGCTCATTTTCCTGATGAAGGGCTCTTTCTCAATCAAAAAAAGTATGCCACAGACTTACTTGTTGCTGCAGGTATGGCTGAGTGTCAACCAATGCCAACTACATTACCTCTGCAACTTGATCGAGTTCCAAAATAGAACATTGCCTTCACAGATCCAACATATTTTCAAAGTCTTGCTGGTAAGTTACAGACTCTCACTAGACCAGACATTCAGTTTCCTGCCAACTTGGTTTGTCAGAAGATGCATTCTTCCTCATAAGCTGACTTTACTCTTCTCAAACGCATTCTGTGTTATGTAAAAGGCACTATCAAAATGGGTCTAACTCTATCCTCCAACACTGATACATCAGTTTGTGCTTACATTGACAGTGATTGGGCTGGCTGTCACATAACACGCAAATCCACAAGTGGTTTATGTTCCTTTCTTGGCTCCAATATCATCTCTTGGTCTGCCAAGAAGCATCCAACAATCTCATGCTCCTCTACGGAAGTAGAGTACAGAACATTATCATTTGTAGCTCAAGAAATCACTTGGCTCACCTCTCTTCTCCGTGATATTGGTCTCAGACCGTCAGGACCCGCATAAATCTATTGTGACAATCTCTCTGCAATTTATCTCTCTGCAAATCCGACTTTACATGCTTGTTCAAAGCATTTCCAGACTGATTATCACTACATAAGGGAGCGAGTTGCAGTGGGAGAAATCGAGTTTAAGCATCTTCATACTTCTCTTCAACTTGCTGATATATTCACCAAGTCTCTCCCTTCTGCAAGATTCTGTGAATTGAGGTTCAAACTTGGTGTGGACCTTCATCCCACACTAAGTTTGCAGGGGGATATAGATCATATGGCTTCTCTAACAGAGACACTGAAGCAAACAGAAGGATCAAAAACTTCAGAAGGTTCAAAGACACTGAAGCAAACAGAAGGTTCAAAGATATTGAAGCAAACATAAGGTTCAAAGACTCCACTTGCAACAGAGAAATCAAAGCCACTAACCGAAATAGAAGGTTCAAAGACACTAGTTATGATAAAGGGTTTCAAATCTAAGCCAAAAGAGAAATCTCATGACCACGATGGTCTTCTCTCTGCAGCAGTAAAACGTCATCATGGACCTGCATCTACATGGGATCAAAGTAGGCTAATAATTCTCAAGAATCGTTTTCAACCTTTAGCTAATAGTTAATTAGGAAGAAGAAGAAGAAGAATATATAAAGATGTATTGATACTGAATATGTTTTTATGATATATAACATGAAATTACTTTGAAACTTAAAAACATCTTCTTCTCTGTAATTTACTTTCAGAGTCGTCACGAATTATTTGTAGACTATGTGCAAATTGATGAGGCTCAATTTATATGTATATTTTGTAGACCATGTTCGAATTTCGTATTTGGACATTTCAATATAGGGCCATGGTTTTTTTTTGGTTTTAATACAGGGTCATGTATTTCTCAATCCATTTTGAGAGATAGAGATTTATGTGTGTGTTTTAAAAAAAATTTGGTATATAAATTACAGGTGAAAGTTAAATCAAAAGTCGTGCATTAACAATACATAAAGATATACTCCCTCTGTTTCATATTAGTTGTCATTCTACAATATCTCACACATATTAAGAATATAGTTTAATGTTCTATTATGCTCTTGATTGACTATTAGAATTCCAAACCATTTAATATTTTATTTATGGGCAAATGAAGTCATTTTATATTAAAAATGCATTGGAAAATGAAAATGACAACTAAAATGAAACAAAAAATTTAACCTACAATGACAACTAATATGAAACGGAGGGAATATAGTTTATGATCAAATAGTTTCCAGTCAAATCACTAAATTCTTCCAACAATAAATTTCATTAAATTTTTGAACAGTTTGATAGACAAAACTCAATAGATAACTTACGGGAATAAATAACTCATTACATACGACAAACTATATACCAATTAGACTATATACTTTACTCTATATGGGGAAAAAAATACTTAATGGATCCACGCGTATAAGTTTGGCATAATTTTCTTGGCGTCTTCCCCGATCAAAGTTTAGAATTTTCTTTCAAAGTTTTCTTTCTGTATTTTTGGTCTTTTATGTCACGTTCTTCCTATACTTGTTTGTTCCATCCAAGCTATTATGCTATCTTGTTTGTCTCAGATTGTGTCTCCAACATCTCCTGTGAGTTTAAAATTTCTCTAGTTTTGTCTCCAACCTATCTTTTAGGATCGGTTGCAGTTTAGTTCGTAAATCTGGTATTTGTTTGGTTGTGGTTTTAACCTTTATCATTTCTCTTTAGCTCGTAGTTTAGTTCCTCAAAGTTTCTCTCATTTGGATTTAGACTACTCTATGTATATGTATATTTTTTTGCTGGCTTTTGTATTTTAACTTTGTATTCTATCCAGGTTAATTAATATAAGTACCATGTAGATATATAAAAAAGTTACATAGAAGGTTTTGTAGATATATAAAAAGAAAACGTTGGTATAGCTGAAAATGGGTTGAGGGCTATGTTAATAAGTGCTCATGGGCCTTAAGGCCCATATCTTAGTAAGCTAAAAATACTTGCTAATAATTGACTATCTTCTTTAATGCAATTCCTTAACGCGTACGAGCCGGTCAATAAATTGGTTGAAGTCTCTCTCTTCTTCTCTACTTTTTCTTCTTCAATCTTTCTTAAGATCAAAGAGATTGTTTTGTTCAGAGGATATTGTGTTGATTTCTAGCGATAATATGGCGAAAGAAGATAGCCGTGAAGCTCAACGAGGTGATGAATGTGAGGAATCGAGTCCTCTCTTGCAGGTGAACGAGAACGACAGCAAGATCTGCTCGAAGGGAGACACCAAGGCGGCGAAACTTGTGCCTCCTCCCGCGGCGGAGGAATATGGATGGACGGCGGATGGATTGCCGGTGAGTCATGGGAGCGTGATTGGCGAGCCGATCATGAGAAACCAATGGAATTCCGGTCTCTTTTCCTGTCTTGGCCGAAATGATGAATTTTGCAGCAGCGATCTTGAAGTTTGTGAGTAATTTTCTTAGATTTGAATTTATATGTTTTGAATTTGGGGTTAATTTGTGAATTGATGTGGTCGAAATTGATTGATTGAATTGGAAGTGATCTAATGTGATTGTGATTTGTTACCCTGGACTTTGTTGGGCTTCTTGAGAAAAAGGTATTAGCAATGTAATGTGATAATGGCTTCTTATTTGTAGGTCTCCTTGGAAGTGTGGCTCCTTGTGTTCTGTATGGAACAAATGCAGAGAGGCTTGGCTCTGCTCCAGGAACATTTTCAAACCACTGCTTGACGTATTTGGGATTATACTTTGTTGGTAATTCTTTGTTTGGTTGGAACTGTCTTGCTCCATGGTTCTCATATTCTAGCCGTTCTGCCATTCGCCGAAAGTTTAACCTTGAGGTGATGAGATTTTGTGTCCTTTATTTGGAATTTAGGAGACTCAACCTCAAGAGATTGTAGGTTCTCCACTAGGATAGTTTGCAACTAAGTGAAAGTTCCATCTCCTGACCCTATTGTTCATAATTCTTGTGGTTAAATAGGGAAGCTTTGAGGCTATGAACAGGTCGTGTGGATGCTGCGGTAGCTGCATAGAGGATGAGATGCAAAGGGAACACTTGGAGACAACTTGTGACTTTGTCACACATGTCCTTTGCCATACATGTGCTCTTTGCCAGGAAGGCCGCGAACTCCGCAGGAAGGTTCTTCACCCAGGTTTCAGTGCTCAGTCCACTGTGGTTGTGATGCCACCCGGGGAACAAACCATGGGTCGTAAGTGAAAGCTTGCTTTGAGTCGAGTGGTCTAAATAGCACTTGTACTATTGTATGCATATTGTTGTTGAAACAAGTGTCGTGTGTGGAATTCGAACCATAATATCGTCTTTTGCTTACGGTTTTGAACAAACCTTCTGGCTTCTCTGGATGTTAATCTGTTGTGTGTCTTGTCTCTTTTCACGAATATAAATATAAGTTTAATCTTTTTAATATTATGCACTTGTTTTGATTAGATCAAAATTCGTAAGACCTAGCATTTATCAGCACAACGATAACCAGATTGGTTATACAGAATAGAGTTTTGAGCAAAACCTTTGGATCTAGAAAAGCCGACATATGTATGGACAAGTAAAGTTGATTGATCATGAAAGACTCTACAACGGATCAAATATGTGAACTTTGTGAAGGAAAAACAAAAGTTGAGATTCGAATTTTGAAGTCTTAACCAAAATAAAACAAAAGTCGTTTCTACTCTCCATACAAAAGTCCCATTGTTATTACAAGGAAACAGTAAACTGGTACCGATAGACCAACAGTTGGAAAAGTTGGAATCTATTCACCGGGCACGGGAACACCCTGCTTCAGCTTCTCACGCTTGAGCTTCTTTTTGGAGATGGGCTTCTTCTTCTTTGGGGGTAGATTCTTCTGAGCATACATGTACATCACGTAATTGGCTATGAGGAACGTCACAAGCAAACCTCCAACAACAAGTAGCACTATCAATCCTGGGTTCAATCCCTTGGCTTCAATAGCCGCCTGAAAATTGACAACAATGTTTGCAAAACTTCATACCAAAGCATAGAAAACACAGTACACGTGTATAAACAAGTATGAGATTCTCGACAGCATGAAAAAGAGCCTATGGAAACCAGCACTATCAAACGATTCCAAGGGCGAGGCTTTTGTTATCTCTATAGTAAAAAACTAAAAATGTTATCTTTCTGTAAAATTCAGGGAAGCCAAACGTGGTGATGAAACACATTGGCATATGCAGATGTGAATCTATCACAGCTAATTGGGAGTCATAAATAGTTTGATTGACACTAATCTATGCATACAATCGGAATTCAGGTTCTAAGAAACAAAATCTATCACAGTAACGGTTTTTATTTTTTATGAAGGAATTGCTTTGTGGTTTTGGAAGAAGCAAGCTTTTAGGATTAAGCCATTCACTAACTCAACAAACTAAAAGTAATAATTCCTCTGTAAACACGAGATCTTGATCAAAATAAACAATGCATGCCAAAGGATCCTCAGGATCAAGACAATAAAACCACTAGCAACAACGAATTTGATCATCTTCTCCAATCAAACGTGTCAACTCTATTAGATCTAAGAATAATAATTCGAGAACTGGAGCTTAAAACAGATTCTGGATCAAAGAAGAAAAGAATGATATATTAAACCCAGCTCAATTTCGTGAATTCCAAACACAGAGACGTACCTTTCCGGCGGAACCTTCACTGCTCATGGCTACGATCTGAAAATTAGCTAGATCCGATGCGGCAAAGAGAAGAGTCGGAGATTTTTCTTACGGGAAACGGAGATCTGTATTCGGACCGGAGGATTCAGACAAAAACATATTTACGACAGAAATGGACAATATCATATTTCACACGGCCCGCTTTGGCAGGTAATCTAAACAACATAATTAGTCTTAATTAATTTTGGTTTTAAAGTAGATAAAGGCCCACAATTGACATTTACTTTGAAGTCATTCAATATCATATGTTTTTTCTTTTTTAATCAATAAGAGTTTGGACCAAAGTCCAAACCGATTTATCGGAAATTGAATGTAGCCCAAGTTTAAACATAGTGACCAAATAGAAATGGCTACACATTTTTTCACTTTATGAAAATTGATTTCTAACGTAGAACAATATAGCAGATTTTTCTTCAATATCTTATGTTACATCAATTACTTTAATTTTTACTCAACAAAGATATATGGAAATTTTAAATTTTATTTTGTTTTATGCTTTTAGTTTGATTTAAGAGTCATATAGTTCTATTTAATTAAATTTAGAGAATGGAAAATTTAGATTGTAAATTGGATATATATCGTAATAGTTGTTGAAAAAAAAAAAAATAGTCAGATTTTTTTTTGTCAACATTGGATCATATATGGCCGGTCCATTAACCAAGTTCTTGTAAATCTAAGTGGGGGACTCGATTCCAGAATGTCTAAGTTCGCTTTACCACATGCCACTAGACTAAATGCCACATATTAGATAATTAAATATGAACTCTAAGTCATTTGTCAAACTAAATATGAATTTACACATTTGTCAAAGTAAATCTGAACTTCTCTTGACTTTGCCAATAAAAACCCGATTTAGGTCAACTTAAATTCTGTTAAGCTACAAACAACGTCCATTAGATCCTGTTGATAATCGTTTAATTAAATCCTATCATCCCCAAATTAAAAATTAAATCCCTAATTTCTCTCCATCTCGTTCTACGTTTTATTCTCCTTCTACTTATTGAGAAATCTATTCAGACCAAGTCTAAGCCCAACCGAACTTAGACTTTGTTGTAGTTTGAAACAATATGATACTTGTTCTAATATATGCTCGAAGCCTCTAAGTGAACAATAAAATCATCAAATCCATCTGCTCTCAAAATCAAAGTTTTTGACCTAATAAACAATAGACAATATATTGTTTTGACCTAGAATTTCTTAATTTTAGTTTACGTGCAATGGTTTTTTCTGTCAGATCCTACAAAACAGGATTATAATTAAAAGTAAAGACTGACATAAACAACTGTGCATGTCAAATGTTTGACGAGTTTAACGATAATGCCACTAATCAAAATGAATTTTGATTTGTGAATCAGTATGACAACGCATGTACTGTATTTATCCGTTTTTTTTTATTAATATTTTATAACAATAAACATCTCAAAAGTTTGCTACTATAATAAATTAGGTGAGTGTCCGCACTACGCGGCAAGATCATTTTTTAACTTATGTCATTTTGTTGCAAATTTTTTAAATTTTAGGAGAACTATGAGATGTTTATTATGGAAAAAGAAACAAATGTTTTAAATATTGATGAATTATGTTTTGGCTAAGTATTTTGTCAACGGTCGAGATTACTTTGATGAATATTGGCCATGTTCAAGTGGTTGAACTTGTTCTTCTCGGTTCCTTTCTGTAGAATATAGAACCACTGAAATTACAACATTGAAGTCTTACATACATTAATATGGGTATTTATTGTATATGAAATTACATGTCGCATGATAATGAAGATTGTTGAAAATCTCTTTGTATACGATATTTTTAATGACTGATTTGTTTTCTTTTTGTGTGGTGGCACTCCAAATTCGTAGTCTATCTTTTGATGTGACGCGAGATAAAGCAACATAGAGTTGACCATGACTGAATACAGGTTTGGGTAGATAGATACCCACATTTTGTAAACTTTGGCCTTGACTTTTGTTTATTGTCATTACATAACAAACTCTAACAGGGAATTGTCGTCTTTGCATTTTATATGGACAATTTGTATTTGCCGTTTTCATGATGATCCTTGGTATAAGCACCTTTTTCTTAACATTGGTGCCGATTAGTACCTCTACTTCAAGTACCTTTTCACCTAAACGAGTAACAAGCAGTCTAGTCCCGTTGCATAAACCTTGCTTTTGGTTTATGTTTCTTAACAATATGATTGGGGCATACTACTTCAAAGGTAGGTGATGATTTGGTAATCCCGAACACTTGAGTGCATTTAGGTACTTTGTATTGTATACAAGGTTAACTCCATCAAGGTCATCATCATCGGCGATACTGTCAGCACTAAGATACTCTTTCATCTCACCTCCAATTTTTGCTACGAAGAAATCATTTAAATTATCAACAGTTTCATTCCTTAGTATTAGGATGGCACGACCTCGTAGATATGCACAATTTTGGAAAGAATTTTCAAGATTTGGGAATGTTGCTTCCTGCATTTCTCTCATTGAGTTTTCTCCTTTTTCCAAGAGTAATATGTCTTCGATCTCTATGTAGTAATTTTCTAGAGACGCTTCGTTCAGAGTATCAACACTTTTAGCCTCGCCATTCCCAACTTGTAAAATCCATGCATCAAAGTTTTTTTCGTCTTGCTTCACTCTCATGTTTTTGGTAAGGGTGGCAACGTAACAACTCTGCCAAATGTAAGATCTATTAAGTGTTGCGAGAATTGTATCTTGTCTGCTTTCTTGTAAGATGACTGGTAATATTTGTCTGAATCTCCACCTAACAAAATTGTCTTTCCCCCAAATAGTTTCGCTTCTGCATCTGGGTTGGTAAAACTCATGATATATCTTTATGTGCGATCTAATGCTTCAAAAGTGTGATGATGTTCCATTGGTGCTTCATCCCATATGATTAGATCCGCTGCCTCAACCAATTCTGCGAGCATTGTTCTTGGTTTGATATCACACATCGAGTCTTCATGGAGATCTTTTGGTATTTTAAACCGAGAATGAGCAGTTCTTCCTCCTGGTAGAAGTGTTGCGGCTATACCTGAAGTTGCAACAGGGATGACTATACGTTTTTTGGACTGGAGTTTGGAAATTATTGTCCTATTTTTCCAGTACCACCTGGGACATTAACGAAAAATAGTCTTCCTTTGCAGTTGATGATTGAATCCATGAATGCTTCGTAAATGGAAAGTTGCTCTTCATTTAGGTTAGATAGCAATTGAATGTGGTTAGCTCTTTCTTCATCTTTTTTGTAACTTAACTCCTCCCTTACCATTGAGTTCCTTAAGTTGTTGAGGATGTTTTTCTCTGGCAGTGGCATATTTAGGAAATTTGTAAGCGATTTATCGTTTTCATTAAGAAGCTTTTGTATTTCCATTAAAGTATATTTTTCAACTTCTTCGTCTGTTAAGCGTAAGTCAGTCATGCCGAACCTTCTACTTTGTAAGTATAATATATCTTTAGCCAAACTTTTCCAGTATGAGTCCACAATTTTAGGGGGTCACTAACTTCACCAAATAGTAACATAACCATAAACAACTCGCGTAATTGGCTACCAGTATCCCATTGCGATGCTTCAACCATTGCCTCATGCCATTCTTTATCTCCATCTAAGAGGCCCATATCATAACAACTTTCCTTGAAACTGTTATATAGAACTCCACCAACTGTTTTGATATCATCATAGCTTGTACAACTTTTTTTGTGAGTTACCATTATTCGTAGGTAGTATCGTTCTCCAGCTGTTGGGTGAATGTTAAGTATCCTGCCAATGCTTTGTCCTTGTTTTCGCTTGGACCATGGCTTCGTACTATTAGTCCATACATAATGAAGAGGGAATTATTGATAGCTCAATTGACGTGTTATTGGGTCCTCCTTATTGGTTTCCATCCACTGGGTTAACATTGTGTTTGATGTCGCCACTCTGCTCACAACATTCTCAGGATCTTCATTCTCATCGAATATTAAATTTTTCTCACCCTGAAGATGTATAGTAAGGTTTTGGACTGTTTGGGTTTAATGATGTATATCAAAAGCAAATATACGCCAAATAGCCTCACATGCTGATAAGTATCGACATTCTTGGTAGTTTTTGATTTCATTGAATTCCATGTGTTCTTTTGCTTGAAGATGTCCCTCTTGTAATGAAGATTGGAATACAATGGTGGCTTTGTCGACTCCTTTGGTGATATACTTGAAGAGTTATTTGATAGCTTTTGAAGTATTGCACCACTCAATATTGATATGCGCTTTAAAATTTTTCAGTAAAGCCATATTATATGGGAATACATATTGGTTGTCAAGCCTTGGTTCCACTTTTGATAACACATTTTTGTTATCATATTTTCTTTAGTAAATAATATACCCTTTCGCGTCAATACTTGTACATTCAGCAAATTGGCGTGGATACATTTTGGAACATCTCCCATTTTCCATGCATACATTTTGGGGACAGTCGTCGCCACATGGACCATGCATCATATGCTTTTTAACCAAATCATATCCTTTAGGGTCTTCTCTTTTTATCAATGTAAGAAATTGAGAAGTCATTGATATCCACTTTTAACCAAAGAAGGATATGTGCATGTGGTAGGCCTCTTTTTTGAAACTCAATCGTGTAGACAACTGTTACATTATATATTTATATACACCTAATTAGATGGGAGTTAATAGTATTTCTGGTAGTTTTACTTTATATTAGTTTAGTGGTTTGTTTACCTGCTTGAAGTGGGCCGAAGAATGTCCCTTCCTTAGATGTACTACCAATTCGTCCAATTTCATTTTAAACATACAGCTAGTTATATCAGGTCTTTCATGTGGTGATTCATGTCCATAAGCTTACAAATGAGTACTGATTTCATCCCAATTTGGTTGCCGTTATAGTGATAAAGAGGTGTGGATTCCCATAGGTACGGCAAATTGCCATTTCATTATGATAATTCTCAATCATGTATCTTGGACCTCATGTGAATGATGATGGCAAAATAATTCTCTTTCTAAGTGATTTTGAATTAGCATCACCTTTTCCAATTGCGTCGCATACATTATTATAAAGGTCTGCTTGAAGTTTCTTCTGGTTGTTTCTAATGTACTTTAATCGCTGCTCTTCAACACATGTATAGGCATCTATAACATGTTGGGACAAAAGACCTCCTTTTATGATGGTTTTTCCTGCGCACAACCTTGTTTGGATTTGGTAGCCACTAACATATGGAATGCCTAAGTGGAATCCAATTTCTCCATAGGGGAACAACATTGGGTACTGTAGAGCCATATAATGGGGATGTAGATAGCTTATGCGTTGGAGTTGTGATGTCTTGTACTAGACAATTATATCTTGTTCACTGAAATCTCCGACAATCAAGCTCGCTATTTCATCAGCAGTGGGTAAATCATATTGTCTGCCACTCCCAATGATTCCAACAAGTCGTATGGTGAATTCCTCAGTATTTCCTGACTCGTACTTGTCCCTAGTCTTTCTGTACTCTTTAGCAAGCCAATTATGCTCATCTAACATGCATATTAAATTTTCCAACACTTATTTTTGAATTTTTGGCGGACCATTCTTTCTTGACATTGTGTTGATATGGTTTTGGACTTCGTTTGCAGTATCGTAAATGTATAGTTGCCCAACTTGTGGTGGTTTTCCTTCTGGTGGTAACAGTGATCCTAATCGGTGGTGTATTTGTCCTTAAATTCTGAATGTCGGTGGACTAGAGCACCAACATATGTGAAAGATAACATTGCGTTAAGAATTTTAATGGTGTCTTTGAATTGTGGTAAATCCATTAAGGTTGCAAGAGGTTCTGGTGGCTCTTGTATAATGTAAATATATTTTTCCTTTTTGGCAACATATTGAAAATAATTGTTTCCCTTGTTTAGATTTGTGAATAGCTTCTGCTTCCCAGACTAATGCATGACATGAAGGACACTCCAAGAGATTGTTGTCACTTATTTTTCGCTTGTTCTTTCTTTTTTGGTGGTTAATTGTTTGTCCTGTAAGTGTAATTTATCAATGTTTAAGTCTTCTTGTATAGTAGTTAGTCTAATTTTTTAATATCCTTTAATTGCTTAAAATATCAACTTTATGTAAATTTTTGAATACTTACTTGTATGAGTTTGGTGGTGTCTTTTGGCTCTCAATATTTGTAGTTGTCTTTGCCTTGCTTGTCTGCAAATATCTGGTGTTTATTATTTCAACTTAGTAAGAGTTTCTTTATGGGATGGTGTGGAAATTTGTCATGATAGAAGTAAGACATTTATCTTTGGAGCTTCTAGTGGTGTTTGATATTCCTGTATGAATGAAGATACTTGTTTGTTAATTTTATAGCATAATATATATATATATATATTACGTGAAATTAATAATGAAGATTTGTTATAGGTGATTCATAATGGTACAAACTAAAGACAATGATTATCTTAACTCATTACATACGAAGGATTTGTTTCTGCAACAGCTGCATCGTTTTGAAATTATTCGAAGACATTGATAGCTTTTGATATGTTGGCTGTGTTTTTCCCTTTCATGGAGACATTGATCAAATTAATGTTGGTGAACCTGTTGGTGTTGAAAGAAGGAGGTAAATGTGAAATAGAGTGAGTAAAAATTGTAAGAGTGCATGAGGGAATGGAATGTAGAGTAAAAGCTCTTGAAATGTGGCAAAGGTTATACCGTTAGGAAGTGGGAACATTACAATATACAGCATATTGGTTTCAAAAGTATAGACTTACACTTTTTTGAGGAAACCAAGTCTCCTAGATTGGAAGTATAGTACCAGTACAACTTAGCACTTAGCTTTCTGGAAACAAAGCCGTGATGTATTAGTACGGAGATATATGTTAGAATTAGATTTGTAGAGTGAGAGGAGAACTACTTACAACAGTGTAAGAACTTGCATGAAGAGGAAGTAATAGAAGAAAATATGAGTTAGATATTCTCAACGACGGAGAATAGTAATGGAGAGGTTTGTAGTTTGAATGAGTGGATGTTTTAGTTTTGTGATTGGTGGGGGTAATATTTCATAAGACTTTTCAAATTTCCTTTATTAACAGAAATTGTATTTTAATTTTTTTTTCCTTAAATTCTAATTTAAGTATAAGAAACGGATACATGTTAATTAGAGAGAAAAAGTGTGTATATAGAGAGAAAAATGTAAATATAGTTTTTGTGTGGTTATCAGAACAATCACAGTTCAAAAATAGTATTTTGAAAAGGAAAGTCGAATTGGACAAGATTTACGACAAACGTGGGTAAGAGAAAGTTTACAAACAAAATAGTTTCTTTTATAGAAACCCATAAAGAATATTAGGGATTTTTTAGAGAAACAAATGTTTGGAAGAAAGATAAGATGAACGAATTTGATATACTGTTTCTTAAGCCAAAGCAAATTCTGAATTTAGAAATGTATCTATCAAAGAAGAAGATCAACGAATTTGATTTTCTTTTTGTTCTTCTGTAACTCTTCTTCGTATCACGAAGAGACTCATTGAATGAAGAAGTTAATGTGGACCTCACAGACGATAACTTGTATGAATCAAATGATTTCATTGGTTCATTCGATAAAAAATGTTGTAGATGTGTCCGGAGAAAAACAAAATTTACGCAGCCATTACTTTATGTGAACACATTTGTTGAACAAAATGGTACTGAGTTTATGAATTGTACTCTTTCAACACAGTATGGAAGTTAAAATCCTTGACCAGCGCAATAAATAAAGAAACGTAATTGATTAATGAAATTAATTTATTTAGGACGAAATTCAAGAATTGAGAAAAAAAAACCAAGGTAGCTTGGAGGATAGTAATTTAGGTAACTTAGGTTGTTAAGACAAATCATTTGTAACGTATTTTATGGATTTCTTATCGTCCTCTGTTTCAAAAGTAGGTAGCTTGACGCCATCTTCTGTTTTGATGTTCTCTTCTTTCCTACTCTGTTTATCCTTGCTTGATTTGCCCCTTTTTTTTTTTGAAAACTATATTAAATTTCAATCTACAATTTGTGGAGAATGAGGAGGTACGTTGTAGTACAAAAATTACATCCTCGAGTAAATTTTCTTTGAGAATCCTAGAGACAGTGAATGTTTGGTTCGATGCTTTAAAGTTGTACTTTGTGGTTCGGACTTGAAATTCCATTTGTTTCCCTACAATTTTGTAAAGGATTTGTGGTATGACTGTAAGATTGGGAAGCATCTTGGTCTTTCATTTCCTTTTTAAATTCTCGTCATTTAATAGAATGTATAGTGGTCGCTATTTTAAAATTTTCTGAGGAGAATTATATACTTAAAAGGTACCTCTGATAGCAAGAGCTCTTCTGCTGTGGTGTGTGTTAGTTTTCTAAGATCTCGATCGAATAAAAAATATTGCTGCTGACTCAGAATGTTTGACCTCTAATTCTAATCTAAACCTGGTAAGAAAAGAATATTGTAAGTAGGGAGAAAGAGGGGAGGTTGTGGGCATAGTATTATAGTATAACAAGCTTGATTATTTTACGGAGGAGATACCTTGCAACTCTAGTTATGATGGTTTTTTGACAAGAATAGCATGTCAAGGTGTCGTCGTGACTTTCTAATTTCCTTGAGCATGAAGTGCATGATAAATATTTCCATCCATTACGGGTAGAAATGGCAGTGATTTTAGCTTGACAAATCACCTCTCGTTCCTTGAGGATAAAACTCTCATTCCATTATTGTGTTTTTCCTTTTAAAAGACGTTGGTAAAGTAGTATGTATTAAATACCTCGGTTGCTCCGCTCGATATGTATTCCACCATTTTTAACATCCCAAGTTTCCATACTGGCTAATACATTTTTTTCTTGAAGGATAATAGGTGATGAGGAGTTATTTTCTATTCCCATTCTGCATTGTAGAAGTAGTTATAAATGTATCAGGGGAGTAGTAACATATTCAAATGGAGAGCGATGAATATTGAA
>JAKUCM010004733.1:0-11307 GCA_023374145.1 Lepidium sativum | reverse complement strand
CATATCTAGAATTGAACCAACTCAAATCCAAAATTCCCCGAACTGAACCAATCCGATATATGAATATGGGTGTAATTAGAGTAGACCCGAAAACCCAAACTCGAATAGACCTGAATTGAAGCCGAACCAAAACTCAAAAATGCTCAGGCCTAAACAAGTTATCTCTAGAGAAACCAAAAGATATAGCCCAAAGGCATATATTGATTGATAATAACTTCGGTACAAAACCGACCAACCCTCTCTAATTTCCAAAACCCATAATCTGGAGATCTGGAAAATTAAAGGAAATGTAAGGAAGAGATTAGTACCACATATAGCAGACCTATCAAAGTAACAAGAGGACCATCGATCCAAAAGTCTTGAACAAGAGATAGATCTCGAGAGATATAGTCAGAAATATATTGTGGTCCAGGAAGAAACATGATCTTATATTGACGGAAAGTTGAGGACTAGGAGGAAGAGAATCATGAGACACATGCCCCGAACAGAAGACGGAGAGTAGTCGAGACAGCACCAATCATCCGCCGGAAATGGCCACACCAATATCTAATTTTATTATATATACATATATATATATATATCAGATTTAACATTGTTAAGATTTTAGTTTCAAATATTATTTATTATAATTTTAAAATTTAGTGGCAGTGATAATAGGCAAAATCTAAAGAGAAAAAACAATAAAGCATGGTTTTTCCTTTATATTTAGTCATATGAATTAATTAATACAGCATCTTCTATATATCTTAAAATATGTTTGGCGTAAAATAGCACCTACAACGAATAAAATTTTCAGTATTTTGGGGTAAATATGTAACTCTCAGAGTACTTTTGTGTATGCATCATATATATACTGGACTTTGATGTCTAAATCGAATTAATATATACATAATGTTTTTGTTTTGAATTATTTTCATCAGTTAAGGTTAAAGATATTTTTCTTTACGATAGGGACTTTTTTCGAAAACAAAAAAAAATATTTGTCACTGTCTCATTATTTAAATATAAATGCTCAATTTAAATGAGCAAATTGGCGCAAGTGGCATTTAGCCTACTGGCATGTGGTAAGTCCACAAGAGGCATGCGCATTTGCACATCCTGGGATCGAGTTCCCCCACTTTGCATTTGCAAGAATTTGGCTAATGGGCCGGCCATTTGTGGCCCAATATTGACAAAGAAAAAGAGCAAATTGGCGCTAGTTTACGACATTTCCCATTACATCACCTTAGTGTATCTCGTTGGAGATGTTCAATGCTAAGTTTTTTTTTTTTGACAACTTCATGGTAAGTTTCTTAAAATTAAAATATTATTATTATTTTTTTTAATTATTTTTTATTTAAATTTTAATTAAAAAATGTAGTATCCAATATAAATTGACACGTGGCAAAAACTCATTTCTTAAAACTCTTATTTAAGAATCTCTTGAATTTCTTAAAAATAATATTATTTTATAATATTTTAAATTTAAGAACCCTACAAAAACTTCTCATTAAGAGTTGTCTTAAAACCGTAATTTAGGGAGAACTCCTTTCTTTTATATACATAAATATAATAATGTCTGTAGTAGCTTTTTTCTGAGACCCATAAATCAATGCTTCACTTCTTTATCTTCTCTTCGATGTCGATAACAACCTAGCTTATCAATGTCAGGCTCCTTTAACCGGCATACTTATCATGTTTGTTTTTAGCTTCGATCTCCTTGTCTCTGCTTTAATTTGGGTCGGTTGTACCCAAAATTTCACTCACCACCTCTACCTCTGCAATTGTGTTTTCCAGTGGCTTCAGATGAAGATTTCTCTCTCCAGCGCAACCACGACAGACTTTATCGCTCCACCGTCTTCAGCTGCATACCCCACCACGCGTTAGTTCTCCGGCAGTCTGATCCATACTATCAGAGGATACATCCAAGCCCTCTTCTTGCCCACCGATCGAAGCATGGATATCTTGAATAGTCCTACCTTGCCGCATGTCAGTGATTCAAGAGCGGCTGAGTGGACACAATGCATCTTTCTCACTGGCGACAACTCAATCGCGTTTCCTCTGACTTCTAGAAAGTTTCCGGCAAGAACTTCTTTGGCGGCGGCGAAGACCCTCCTTCTAGGGTTAGGTCTGTTTCCTTCACATCCTCACTTCTTAGTGGGCTTGGTAATGGATCATTCATTAGGCCTATTTGGTTTAAAGGTATCTAGAAAATCCATATCTAATTTCCTTATCAATTTGGACAAGTTATTTGCTGAAATGGCCACTCCCACAAAACACAATCTGTAAAGGCCATTCTATTTAATTAATTTTATTTAGAATTAAAAATTAAAGAAAATTAAGAAAAAGAGGTAAAATGACATTTATACCCTTAATAAAATTAGGGCTAATCCGGGTTGGATTTACCCATTTAAGATCCGGGTCAATCCAACCCAGATCTTCACTCAAATTTCTCTTAATTTCAAACAATTCTTCACTCAAATTTATACTAAATTTCATCTCTTAATTTCTTTTAATTTCAAACAATTCTTCACTCAAATTTATACTAAATTTCAAACAATTCTAATAATATTTCTCTTAATTTCAAACAATTTTTCACTCAAATTTATACTAAATTTCATCTCTTCTTTCAATTTCAACTAAGCCAATGGTGAAAGCGAAGATGTTAGCCCATAAGAGAACTCCTAATCCTAATGATATTCGAATTCGAGAGAGGAAAAAACCACCTATCAATTTGTCACCGGTTGAGCCATCACCGGTTCCGCCGCCACTGGTTAAACCACCATTTGTTGAGGCAGATGGAGAGGAGCAAATACTCGATGGAAGAGGAAAAAAATAGAGAGTAGAAGATGTATAGGCGAGTTAAAGTGGTGAAAAGAGAGAAGAAGATCTTGTGGCAGAAGAATTGTCAAAGGAAAGTGTAGAGGGTGAAAGTGGAGGAGAAGAATAGAGACATTTTGGAGAAGAGGAAGACAAAGAAGGAATGGAAGGAAACATTGAAGAGGATGAATATAACCCTAGTATAACTAGGTAGTTGTACTGTGTTTATAATTGATTTGGTTATGTCTAAGGATGAATATAGTTTGATTGAAATTGGAATCGTAAAAGCTTGGTTTTTAAAAAATTTAGGCTTGTATAACCGAAGTATAACCATGTAGTTCTACAGTGTCTGTAATTGATTTTATTATCTGTTTAAGGATGTATGTAGTTGGATTGAAAGTAGAAATAAGAAAAGTTTGGTTTTTGGAGAATTTTCGGCTAGTATAACTGTAGTATAACTAGGTAGTTATACTGTGTTCATAATTAATTTGGTTATGCTTAAGGATGTATGTAGTTGGATTGAAATTGGAATTAGAATTAATTCAATTGGAATTGGTATTAGGCTTGGTTTTGTTGAATTTTAGGGTTGTATATCTATAGTCTAACTAGGTTATTTTTCTGGGTTTGTGATTATTTTGTCTTTTTGTTGCAGGATGATGAGGTACAAGTTGCCTTACTTCCCCATGGTTTATACTTTCCGACGGCAGAGTACACCAAAAAGATAAAGATATCCATTCGGTGCTACATCCACGAGGTTCTTACTTTATTTGATAGTTTGAGTTCACCGCTTACATGGGGGGTGAGAAACCGGTTTGAGCAACATCCGCAGTTCAGACACATATTTCATATGCCTAGGGAAAAAATCACATGGTAATGGGCATGTGGATGTTCCTTTTACGAATTGCACGCGTTGAGAAGTTTATTAGGCGAGATGACGTGAAAAATGCATTGGAGAAAATAGTTCCAAATCGTACCAATAGAAGACTGAAGATGTTGGTGTTGTACTTCCTCTGTAGCATTATTGGAGCACCGAGGAAGACCGGACACGATGCTATGCATGTGGATCAGTTCTTTTTGCGAGTTGTGGATACCTTAACTTCTGTACCGAGTTTGCTTGGGGTAGATGGACGTTTGAACGTATGCTATGACATATTCAACATACGATGTAATTTTTTGAGGTTGAAAGTTGGAGGCAATGTATTCGCGCTAGGAAGAGAATTATGTTTGTAGAGATGTATAACCAAGATGTGGAAGCACAATTATCTACTCCGCTTTCTGCTCCGAATCAAGTCCCACCTCCGCCTTCTGCTCTGACTCAAGCTGAGTTGGTTGATATGTTTAAGGCATTAACAGAAGAGGTGGATCGTTTGAAGAAAAGAGTGACATTTCTGGAACAAGTAATGCACCCGCTGAATCTGCACCCGTTGATGATGCACCTGTTGATGATGCACCCATTGATGCTCCACCCGATGTTAGCAAGGTATAACATGTATAACTGGTATAAAAAGTATAACATGTATAACTGTTTATCTGTAGGCTGAACTCGTGTGGGTATTAGTAAGGTATACGTGCGACACAAGCCCCACCTCCGCCTTCCGCTTCAAATCATGCTGAGGTTGTTGATATGCTCAAGGCATTAACAGAAAAGGTGGATCGTTTGAAGAAAAGAGTGACATCTCTGAAACAGGTATAACATGTATAACTTGTATAACTAGAATAACTTGTATAACTCAAATAACTCGAATAACTTGTATAACTTGTATTATTGTTCAAATACAAGGTGTTGCGGTTTGTGAAGGTGGTGTTGCTGCCAGTGATGCTGCTGGTGGTGATAATGAACCCCTTGAAGGTGATGTACCTACTCAATCTACAACCGTTGATGCTCCACCCGTTGATGATGCACCTGCTGTTAGCCAGGTATAACTAGTATAACTTGTATAAAAAGTATAACACGTATAACTAGTATAACTTGTGTAACCATTCAACTGTACGCTGCTGGAACTCGTGCCGGTTTTAGGAATGTATCATGCGAACAAGTAAACGCACAGGGGATTTTGACCCAAGTCCGGCAGTGACGAGGGCAAAGGCGAGGAATGTACAACTGTAGACCTAAGTTAAAAACTCATTTAGCATTTTGTGTTTAATTAATTTAAGGTTATGTTTATGTGTTTCAAACATGTTTAAGTCTTGAAGGTTATGTTTATTTTTTCAAACATCTTTAAGTGTTAAATGTTATATTTATATGTCTCAAACATCTTTAAGTGTCTAACATTACTTGAAATATTATTATGCTTAAATATTTAGACTAAAATAACTTGAATTTTGAAAATCTTACAAAGGACCAAAATATTTTTCGACCCTCTCCACAAGCTTAACAACCACTGCCTTTTGCTACCACATCTCCTTCTTCAGCATCGCCACCTCCGTGATGTGTCTGCATTTTACCACTGTCTGACATTAAAGGGATCTCCCCTGACTTGTGCATACATAGAATTCACCTTGAAAATGAATCTTACTCTAGCAGGGAACCTCAAAGAAGATTAAATCCAAATTTGAAGGAGGTTGTTAAAAAGGAAATTTTGAAACTGCTAGATGCTGATATAATGCCAAAAAAGAGAGCGGTCACTGTCATTAGGAATGAGAATAATGATTTAATTCCAACTAGAACTGTTACAGGGCATAGGATGTGCATTGATTTTAGGAAATTGAATTCTGCATCTAGGAAAGATCATTATCCTTTGCCATTCATCGATCAGATACTAGAGAGGTTGGCTAATCACTCCTATTATTGTTTCCTTGATGGATATAGTGGATTTTTCCAAATCCCTATACATCCAAATGACCAGGAAAAGACAACCTGTACTTGCCCCTATGGCACATTTGCATATAAGAGAATGCCATTTGGTCTTTGTAATGCACCTACTACTTTTCAACGTTGCATGACTTCGATATTTTTAGATCTGATTGAGGAGATGCTTGAGGTATTCATGGACGATTTTTCTGTTTATGGCTCTTCCTTCTCCTCCTATTTGTCGAACTTGTGCAGGGTTTTATCTAGGTGTGTGGAGACAGATCTTGTGCTTAATTGGGAAAAATGCCACTTCATGGTAAGAGAAGGCATCGTTCTGGGTCATAAGATTTCAGAAAAGGGTATCGAGGTCGATAAAGCCAAGATAGAGGTAATGGTTCAGCTGCAGCCTCCCAAAACAGTTAAAGCCTTAGGAGTTTCTTGGGTCATGCAGGATATAGGCGCTTCATCAAGGACTTTTCAAAGACTGCTAGGCCTCTAACTCGTCTCCTTTGCAAGGAAACATATTTCGTCTTTGATGAAGAGTGTCTCAAGGCTTTTCTAGAACTCAAGGAAGCCTTGGTAACAGCACCTATTGTCCAAGCACCTGACTGGAATCTCCCTTTTGAGATAATGTGTGATGCTAGTGACTATGCTGTTGGAGCAGTTCTGGGACAGAAGAAGGATAGGAAACTTAATGTGATCTACTATGCTAGTAGAACACTAGATGAAGCTCAGGTGAAATACGCCACTACGGAAAAGGAATTACTTGCGATGGTGTTCGCCTTTGAGAAATTTAGGTCCTATCTGGTTGGATCGAAGGTTGTTGTGCACACGGATCATGCAACTCTAAGATACTTGATGAAAAAGAAGGATGCTAAGTCTAGACTACTTAGGTGGATTTTGCTGCTACAAGAATTCGATATGGAGATAGTCGACAAACCTGGGATAGAAAACGGTGTTGCTGATCATCTATCTAGGATACAGGTGGAAGAAACCTTCCAATGAACGATTCCATGCCTGAAGAACAACTGTTGAGCTTTTCCATCAGACACTCGACCATGACACTCGAGCACCACCTGCTCGAGTGTCAGGCCCACAGTCAGAAAAGATGTTTCTCGATCGGATCAAAACTTGTGGGAACTTGCTTGCCATGGTACGCCGACTTGGTTAACTTTTTGGTAGGAGGAGAGCTACCTACGACTCTAAATTATCATCAAAGGGAAACCTTCTTCAGGGATGTAAGGCAGTATTTCTGGGATGAACCTTATCTTTACAAGCAAGGGTCTGATGGACTATTCAGAAGGTGTGTATCAGAAGAAGAAGTTAAGGGAATATTGGAGCACTGCCATGGATTTACATATGGAAGACACTTTGCTGCATTCAAAACGACACAGAAGATTCTTCAATATGCGTTATGGTGGCCATCGATTTTCAATGACTGCCAGGAGTTCATATCTAGGTGTGATTGCTGTCAAAGAATGGGTAGTATAAGCAAGAGGAATGAAATGCCGCATATCCAAATCTTGGAAATAGAAGTGTTTGACTGTTGGGGAATCGATTTTATGGGACCATTTAAGCCACCTTCTTTTGGGAACAGCTACATTCTGGTTGTTGTGGATTATGTCTCAAATTGGGTAGAAGCTATTGCAGCTCCTACAAACGATGCAAAAGTGGTGTTTAAACTTTTCAAACACATAATATTTCCCAGATTTGGTGTGCCAAGAGTCGTGATCAGCGATGGAGGGTCCCACTATGTCAACAAAGTTTTCGAGAATTTGCTTAAAAAGCATGGGGTTAAACACAAAGTGGCGACTCCTTATCATCCTTAAACCAGCGGACAAGTCGAGGTCTCAAACATGCAGATTAAATCGATTTTAATGAAGATAGTTGGGCTGTCAAGACGTGATTGGGCCGCCAAATTAGATGATACTCTTAAGGCCTATAGGACTGCTTTCAAAACACCCATTGGACGTACACCTTTTCAACTACTCTATGGGAAGTCCTGCCATTTGCTAGTAGAGCTAGAGTACAAATCGATTTGGGCAACCAAATTCCTGAATTTCGATATCAAGACAACACAAGAAAAGAGGCAGATGGATTTACATGAGCTAGAAGAAATCAGACTTGAAGCATATGATAGCTCAAAGGCATACATAGATCGCACAAAGGCAGCTCACGACAAAAAGATCCAGCCAAAAACGTTCGCAGTTGGTGAACAAGTGCTTCTCTTTAACTCAAGACTCAACCTGTTTCCCGGAAAACTACGATCAAAGTGGTCTGGTCCATTTAAAGTACTACAAGTTCTACCTTATGGAGCAGTCACTTTGGCCAACAACAATGGGGAAGGATTTACTGTGAATGGTCATAGAGTTAAGCCTTATTTGGCTAACTGCACGATTCCCGAGGGAACTTCGGTTCTGCTCGATGAGCCACCTTATCTCCTATGAATATGAGGAAGTCAAGCTTGAGACTATAAACAAGCGCAGTTGGGAGGCAATCCCAAAGGTATCCTCTGTATATACATTAAAAAAATTTCAGCATATTTAATTTCTTTAAGTAAACTTATTATTTTTCATCTTTACTTGCATCTATTTCATCTTACATGCACTTGGAAGGTTTTTTTATACTTTTTACAGGGAAGTGGGGCCCAAAATAGGACAGGTGGGACCAGAACCGACATGATGGGACAACACTCGACCACGCCTGGTCAACTGTCCCACTCGAGTGTCAGCCATAACTTGGCAGAAGCTGAAAAAGAGGAGACATTTACTGCGAAAATGGGTTAAATCTATCTTTAAATGCAATATCTTTTATATTTAATTCAAAAGATTTGATTTGATACAAATTCAAATTTTGAATTTGAAAAGATTCCCCCTTTGTCTTTCCTCCCCTATAAAAGGAGGAGAAGCCTCTCTCTTTTCATTCACACCAAATACACTCTCTCTCTAAACATTCTCTCTAGTTTTTCTCTCTTTTGCAGAAGCAAGCCGTCTCCCTCTCAGCTCGTCTATTACACTCGACCATACCAGCTCGAGTGTCAAGCTCGAGCGTCGAAGCACTTACTCCTTTCCGATCAATCCTCACGATGACTGACCGCAAATCCAACCAAGTTAACCTCCTCCGTCTCAGAGCCAAGAATAATGCTCGATTAAGAAGCAATCCTACCCAAGGAGAGTCTTCTAAAGGCAAAAACAGACCTAACAAAAAAGAAAGAGGAGGTTAGTAATTCAATCTGAGAATGAGTCGGAGGAGGAAAGAGAGTACATGGATGAGGATGATATGAATCCGGATCTTGTTGAAGAGATGCTTCGTGCGGATGGATATGGCGAGAGAGAGGCTGAAGAAGCAAGAGAGATAACCCTGGTAGGGAAGAAAGAAAAGGAGATGAAAGAGATGCATAATGCAGCAAGGGCACTCAACGATCTGCAGAGAATGGACTTCCTAGGGACCCGCTATCCATGCAAAGAGGCGTTAACCGCGATGGGAATAACCAGAGATGTGGATCTCATGTTACAAAACTGTGGGCTGTCCACATTTGTATCACATCCACAACGAGCATACAAGGAGGAGACTCTACAGTTTCTGGCAGCGGTTCAGATCGTTCTGTATGATGCAAAAAACGTGGGTCTCCAAGAAAAGTAAGGTGGCGGTTACATTTTCTTTGCAATTAGGGGAAGAGATTATCGCATGACCTTCAGAGCGCTTCAAGATCTATTCCAATTTCCAAGAGCAGAGTCCGAGAACTACGGACCAGATTTCGATAGGGCAGAGCTAGATGATGTGTGGCGTTCAATAGCCTCAACGAGGAGCAGATTCTCATCATCACGATCAAAGGCGTCTCTAATCCGAAACCCAGCCTTGAGGTATTTTCGCATGATCCTTGCAAATACCTTTTTCTCACGTTTTACTACAAGAACAATCAATCTAGGAGAAATGGAAATGCTGGTGACTGCTCTCAAAGACATCGTTGGTACAAGGAGTGACGGATCCCCGATTATAGGAGATAGGAGCGATGCTGGTCTAACCATCCAATTCGCAAACCAGTTAGTCACATACCGCGATTGGGCCAGAGACAATAGGACTGGAGGACGTGATGGTAAGATCACAATTGGCAGGCTTGTCACTTGCATTCTGGAAAGATGTGATGTGCCAATCGATGATGAAGAATGGGCCGATCCTCGGTTCATGAACATGGACCACTTGAGGAGAAGCCAATTCCTAACTGCGGTTGAGGTGCAAGGTAAGCTCATCTACTTTTTCCATCACTTGCTTAGACCAAACGCTTATCTACTCTTGCTAAACAGGGAATACACGTCAATAAGGATGGGACAGAACACAGATTTTAACCCACCTTTGGAAGCCTTATACGATCCTAATGGCCCTCCACAAAGTTCATCTCCAACAAACAGTGATGAGGTGGATCCTGAGGCATATTACTTTGAAAAATACACAATGCCACCACGTCAAGGAGAGCCAATCAGAGAAGCACACAAGCACATACGCTTGTTGCAAAAGATGAACAAGTGGCTAATGAGGAAGGTAAAGAAGCTGACTGCAAGTGATGAAGCTAGAAGGCAGGAAAATGAGGAGCTGAGTAGAAGAGTGGCTGTTTTAGAAAGAAACAGTGGTCCACCACCACCACCGATTCGCCCAAGACGAGCCTCTGTATCCACTGATCGTGAAAGGCAGCAGCAACCCGCACCAGCTAGACATTCCACTGCAAACACTGCAGCCTTCTCATACAGAAGGCCTTTTGATGCAGCTGGGGAAAGCTCGAGCCAGCCGCTCGAGCAACAATCGATCGAGCGTCAATCCGAACACTCGACCGAAACGCTCGAGCAAGCTGAGCTCGAGCGTCAGAGGCACAACGACCACTACATGGAAATCATGCGGAATGTGGCGGCTGACTACAGGAACCACTAAAAAAATACCAAAAACCATTCCCTTCATTATATATACAAATGCATATTTTTCACTTGACTTGCTGGTCTAGGATCCTCTTTCGGACTTTTATACACACAAGGGACTGTGTGATTTAAGTTTGGGGGAGGGTTCTAGAGGACATTTGACTTTGTTTTCTGTGATTCTTAGTTTTTATTCTTTGCATTTCATCATTCGCATTACATCTAAGGAATAGAAAAACTAAAAATATTTTCCTTTAGCATACTTCTTCGATTGCATATCATCTAAGGCATAGAAAACCCATAAAAATTTGAAAAAAAAAATCAAAAAAAGCATTAGCCAAAAACTGAGTGTTCATGTAGCTGCATTGCATTCATATAGGATTGAGTCTAGAGTTTCGGGAATCATCTTGCTAATATAGACAGACTTGCTAGGTTGATTGGCTAGTAACCATAGTGAACTCTTAGACTTGCATTTTTCTCTCTCTGAACACTGATTGGTAGATCATTGACCTTTGAAACTAATACTTAGGTTGTGTCTCAAAAAGAACCAGATTTGTTGCCTCATAATCGAATTCCATTTTTTCCAAATTAGGGGCTTGAGATACATTGCATAAGATCTTTCCTTATGTTCAGCTAGCTAAGTAAAAAGAAAAGCATAAGATGAATATAGAATCATCCTTCTTACAACTCAGCTCAAATAATATGGTCTAAGGTGAACGGGAACTGTGCGTAAACCCGTACCTTCTTGTGTTCATCGACGAAAACCATTTCGATATTGCCCAAGATGGACCGGAACTGTGCGTAAACCCGTAC
>JAKUCM010004732.1:0-32975 GCA_023374145.1 Lepidium sativum | reverse complement strand
GGTTCTATCTAGGTGCGTTGAAACAGACCTTGTGCTCAATTGGGAAAAGTGCCACTTCATGGTAAGAGATGACATCGTTCTGGGTCATAAGATATCAGAGAAAGGCATTATGGTTGACAAAACATAGATAGAGGTGATGGTTCAGCTGCAGCCCCCCAAAACAGTTAAGGATATTCGGAGTTTCTTGGGTTATGCAGGGTTCTATAGGCGTTTCATTAAGGACTTTTCTAAGACCGCTAGACCTCTAACTCGTCTCCTCTTTAAGGAAACAGAGTTCATCTTTGATGAAGAGTGTTTCAAGGCTTTTATGGAACTCAAAGAAGCCTTAGTGACAGCACATATTGTTTAGGCACCTGATTGGACTCTTCTTTTTGAGATAATGTGTGATGCTAGCGATTACGCTGTTGGAGCAGTTCTGGGACAAAAGAAGGATAAGAAGCTCAATGTGATTTACTATGCTAGCAGAACACTGGATGAGACTCATGTGACGTATACCACGACAGAGAAGTAATTACTTGAAGTGGTGTTTGCGTTTGAGAAGTTCAGGTCCTATTTGGTTGGGTCGAAGTGCACACAAACCATGCAGCTCTGAGGTACTTGATGAAAAAGAAGGATGCTAAGCCTAGAATACTTAGGTTTATTTTGCTGCTGCATGAATTTAATATGGAAATAGTGGACAAGCCTGAGATAGAAAACGGTGTCGCGGATCACCTTTCTAAGATGCAGGTGAAAGTATCTCTTCCGATGAACGATGATATGCCACAAGAGCATATGTTGAGTTTCTCCATCAAACACTCGACCATAATACTCGATCAAGCCTTGGTCGAGTGTCCGCCACGCAGCCAGATGAATTGCTTTTCGATCGGATTGAAACTTGCCGGAACTTGCTTGCCATAGTATGCTGATCTGGTGAAATTTTTTGTAGGAGGAGAACTACCTAAGACTTTAAACTCTCACCAAAGGAAGAAATTTTTTTTGGGATGTGAAATAGTATTTATGGGATGAATTACATCTCTACAAGAAAGGATCTGATGGACTTTTCAGAATATGTGTGTCAGAGGAAGAAGTTACGGGGATATTGGAGCACTACCATGGATCTGTATATGGTGGACACTGTGCAGCATTCAAGACAGCATAAAAGATTTTTCAAGCTAGGTTATGGTGGTCATCCATCTTCAGGGACTGCCAAGAGTTTATATCCATATGTGATTGTTGTCAAAGGATGGGCAGTATAAGTAAGAGGAATGAGATGCCTCAGTATCCTATCCTGGAAATAAAGGTGTTTGACTGCTAGGAAATTTATTTCATGGGACCTTTTAACCCACCATCTTTGGGGAACAGCTACATTCTGGTTGCTGTGGATTATGTCTCCAAATGGGTGGAACCCATTGCATCCCCCACAAACGTTGCAAACGTAGTGCTGAAGCTGTTCAAACACATAATATTTCTCAAGTTTGGAGTGCCAAGAGTTGTGATCAATGATAGAGGATCCCATTTCATCAACAAAGTCGTTGAAAGTTTGCTCAAGAAACATGGGGTTAAACACAAGGTGGCAACTCTTTATCATCCATAAACAAGTGGGCAAGTAGAGGTATCCAATAGGCAGATCAAGTCTATTCTGATGAAAGTAGTTGGGCTATCAAAACGCGATGGGGCCACCAGATTGTATGATACTCTTTGGGCCTATAGGACTGCTTTCAAGACACCCATTGGGAGAACGCCTTTTCAGCTACTCTATGAAAAGTCTTGCCATTTGCCAGTAGAACTCGAGTACAAGTCAATCTGGGCGACTAAGCTTCTGAACTTCGACTTCAAGATAGCCCAAGAAAAAAGACAAATGGATCTGCATGAACTAGAGGAGATCAGACTTGAGGCATATGACAGCTCTAAGGCATACAAGGATCGCACCAAGGCAGCTCATGACAAGAAGATTCAGTTTAAGACGATCACAGCTGGTGATCAAGTGCTTCTCTTTAACTTTAGGTTCAAGATGTTTCCGGGGTAAACTCCGATCAACGTGGTCTGGTCCGTTTAAGGTGGTGCAAGTTCTACCATATGGAGCAGTTACCTTGACCAACAACAATAGAGAAGAGTTTATAGTGAAAGGTCACAGGGTTAAGCCATACTTGGCTAACTGCACGACTCTCGAGGGAACTTTGGTTTTTCTCGACGAGCCACCTCATCTCCAATGAATATGAGAGAATCAAGCTCAAGACTATAAACGAGCACAGTTGGGAGGCAATCCCAAAGCCACCTATCTACATTATGTTTTGCATCCACATTCAGCATATTTAATTTCTTTTGGTACTCTTATATTTTTTGACTTTAATTGCATTTATTTCATCTTACATGCACTTGGAAGGGTTTTTGTACGTTTTGCACGAAATGGAGCCCAAGATAGGATAGGTGGGGCCAGAACTGACATGAGGGGACAACACTCGACCACGTCTGGTCGAGTGTCCCACTTGAGTGTCAACTGTCATGTGACAGACTGACACTCAACCATGCATGTTCGAGTATCATCCTCGAGTGTCCCACCACCTTGCCTAATCCGAGGTCTGCGCACCTATAACTGACAAAAGCTGAAAACAGGGAGACATTTACTACGAAAAACGGGTCAAATCTATCTTTAATGCACGATCTTTTATATTTAATTTAAAAGATTTGATTTGATCCACATTCAAATTTCAAATTTGAAAATATTTCCCCTTATCGCTCCTCCCCTATATAAACAGGAGGACCCTCTCCTTTCTCATTCACACAAATTCCACTCTCTCACTAAAAACTCTCTCTAGCTTCTCTCTCTTTTGCAGAAGCCTTCTTGTGAAGTCGAGTGTAGGAGGTCTCAAGGGTCTAGTATGATCAACCGCTGCTCGTACTTCAGCATAGTCGTGACACTCGACCTTCTGTTGCTCGAGTGTCAACCTTGAGTGTTGTGTTTCCTTTCTTTTTCCAGCGAATTAACACCATGTGTGAACGAAAAACCAACCATGCTAGTCTCCTCTGACTCACGGCCAAGAACAACACCCAGTTCCGAAACCAGCCTCAGCAAGGGGAGTCTTACAGGAGCAAATCCAGACCTGACAAAAATGAGCGAATAAGGTTAGTGATCAGATCAGAAAGTGAGTCGGAGGAGGAGAGGAAATACATGGATGAAAATGATCCAAAGCTGGGACATGCAGAGGGTGCAGAGGAAGACATGGAGGTTGATCTCGTGGAAGAGACACTCCAAGAAGCAGGGTATGGAGACCAAGAAGCTGAGGAAGCTAGGGAGATCATTTTGGCTGGAATGAGGGAGAAAGAGGTGAAGAAGAAGCACAACACAGAAAGAGCCCTCAAGGATATGCGAATGATGGATTTCGTAGGTAACCGCTACCCATGCAAGGAAGCATTAACTGCAATGGGATTGACTAGGGACGTCGATCTGATGCTACATAACTGTGGGCTGTCCACGTTTGTATCTCATCCAGAACGTGCATACAAGGAGGAAACCATGCAATTCCTAGCCACAGTCCAGATTGTTCTTTACGATGAAGATAATGTGGGTCTTCAGGAGAAATAAGGTGACGGGTATCTCATCTTCACAATCCGGGGGCGGGACTACCGTTTTACTTTCAGAGCACTCTGGGATTTGTTCTGGTTCCCAAGAGTCGAGTCTGAGAGCTATGGACCGGATTTTGGCAGAGCCGAACTGGATGATCTATGGCACTCCATAGCCTCAACAAGGAGCAGGTTTTCATCAGAACGGTCGAAAACATCTCTGATTCGGAATCCAACTTTGAGGTATTTTCGCATGATCCTTGAAAATACTTTATTTTCACGCTTTACTATAGGCACTATCGATCTTGGGGAGATGGAAATGCTGGTGAATGCACTCAAAGATATTGTTGGAACAAGGAGTGACGGTTCCCCGATTGTTGGAGACAAAAACGAAGCAGGCCTAACAATGCATTTTGTCAATCAGCTTGTCACATACCGCGATTGGGCGAAGGATAACATGACTGGTGGACGTGATGGCAAAATCACCATTGGAGGACTCGTTACTTGCATTCTGGAAAGGTGTGGAGTGCCCATCAATGAAGAAGAGTGGGTAGAACCTCGGTTCATGAACATCGATCATTTGAGGACAGGTCAGTTCGTATCCACCGCAGTGGTGAAAGGTAAGCACGTTTACTCCTTTCATCATCTACTTAGGCCAAATGCTTTTCTGCTTTTGCCAAACAGGGAGTACACATCGATAAGGATGGGGAGGAACACAGACTTCAACCCACCACTAGAGGCCTTATACGATCACAACGGTCCTCCACCACCTTCATCTCCACCGAAATTGACGAGGTAGATCCTGAGGCATACTGCTTCGAGGAATTCACTCTGCCACCATGTTAGGGAGCCCCGATTAAAGAAACACACAAGCACATCAGCCTGCTGCAAAAGATGAACAAGTGACTCATGAAGAGAGTCAAAAAGCTGGTTGCTAGTGATGAGGCTAGGAGACAGGAGAATGAGGAGCTGAACAGAAGGGAAGCTGCTTTGGAAAGGGATAGACGGCAGTCATCAAGGCCAATTCGTCCAAGGTGTGCTTCTGTGTCCATGGATCGTGAAAGGCAGCAACAACCAACACCAGCTACGCACTCCTACACAAACATCACATCATTCTCGTACAGGAGGCCACTCGACCTAGAAGCTGCAAGCTCGAGCCAAGCACTCGAGCAACACTAGGTCGAGCGTCAGCCACGACACTCGACTGCGGTGAGCTCGAGCGTCAGCAAGAAGCCGGCAATTACATGGCAACTATGCGGGACAAGGTAGCCGACTACTGGAACCTCTGGAAGGTACAAAATTCCATCCCTTCATTGTATATACCATTGCATATTTTTTTGACTTGCTGGTCTAGGATCCTCTTTTGGGCTTATATACACACAAGAGACTGTGTGACTTAAGTTTGTGGGAGGGTTCTAGAGGATAATTGACTATGTTTTATGTGATTCTTAGTTTTGATTTACCTCATTTCATCATCTGCATTTTATTTCAGGCATAGAACAACCAAAAAATTTGAAAAACCATGAAAAAGCATTAGTCATAAACAGAGTGTTCATGTTGCTGCATTGCATTCATACATGATTGAGTCTAGAGTTTTGGGAATCATCTTGCTAATGATAGACAGTCTCGCTAGGTTGATTGGCTAGTAACCATAGTGAACTCTTGGACTTGCGTTCTTCCCTCTTGGACACTGATTGGTAGATCGTTGACCTTAGAAACTGGTGCTTATGTTGTGTCTAAAAAAGGACCAAATTTGTTTTTCTCATAATCGGATTTAATTTTTTCCAAATTAGGGGCTTGAGATACATTGCATAAGATCCTTCCTTAGGTTCAGCTAGCTAAGTAGAAAGAAAAGCATAAGAAAAATATATAGAATCATCCTTCTTACAACTCAATTCAAATAATATGGTCTAAGATGAACGGGGACTGTACGTAAACCCATACCTTCTTGTATTCATTGATGAAACCATTCTAATGTTACCTAAGGTGAACCGAGACCGTGCGTAAACCTGTACTTTTTCGTGTCTCATCGATAAAGTTAATTCATTGATGCCTAAGGTGAATCAGGACTGTGCGTAAACCCGTACTTTTCGTGTCTCATTGATAAGGTTGGAGCAAATAAGTATGAGTTTGAGCAAATGTAGGAGTTGAAAATAAGAAGTGATTTAAATGCTTAATTAATGGTGTCTAGCTGAATTTGAGGAAGTTGAATCCTCAAGTCTTTGATCGATAGCCCCTCTTGCGGTCTGCACTGATAGAAATAGGTTTCAAATCTGAGTTTCTTAGATTGCATAAATTGCATAAAGGCGGATTTGAGGTACTTTAAGAGCCTATTATGGAGTATTTTGGACTACAAGAAGACCTATGGGTGAATCGATTGGCCTAAAGTTGAAGTTCACGATGTGATTGAAGATTTGGCATATCTCCATTACACTCGACCATGACACTTGACCATGACACTCGACCATCACTTGGTCGAGTGGTTTTTTCGCACCAGAACGTTGACTTTTTGTCAGAGTTGATTTTTTTAGGGCTTTTTGTAAAAGGGCCTATAAATACTCCCTTAATGTAATTAAGCAAACCCTAGAACGTTTTAGCATCTTTTTAAGCAAAAATACTTTTTTCCTTTGTGATTTTCTTTTCTATGAATTTTAGATCCTTGTTGATCTTTTGATTATTTGATTTTCTGCCTCTAATCATTGTTGTTAATCTCTCTTTGATCTTTCTGATGATGTTGATGGTTTATGGTTCTGGGTTTATGTTCTTTATCATGAGTTTTGAGTAGATCAATTAGAATTCTTGAGGAGATTGTGAGATTAGTGTAGATCTAGGGAATTTTAGATTAGCTTAGGGTTGATTAGGCTTAGATCTCTACAATTTAAGTGTACTTAATGCTTATTTCTCTCTTATCAATTGAAATCTCATGGTTTCCTGTTTCCCACCCAAAAGTTGTTTTTTATAATGCTTGAATGAACTTAGGTTGAGATAACTTCTCCTAGCTCAAGAGATTGACTGTCTAGGGTGTTATTAAGCTCTGTTAGGTCTGTGTTTAATGCCTCTCGAGCCCTCTAGTCATTTGTGAGAATAAAGTCTGGTTGGGGTTTGAGAGAGGTCCCATTGCATGAAAATGAATGTGATTGTTGTGATTCCTTGCCTAGAGGTCATCTAAATAGGTTGATAAACAAGTCTGGAACCCCTAGGCATGCTTTGATCGTTGATCCTTAACCTCAGGAACCCATTTCCTTCACTGAAAGGCAGCAATAACCAACACCAGCTAGGCACTCCTCTCCAAACATCGCATCATTCTCGTACAGGAGGCCACTCGACCCAGAATCTGCGAGCTCGAGCCAAGCACTCGAGCAACACCAGGTCTAGCGTCAGCCGGGACACTCGACCGCGGTTAGCTCGAGCGTCAGCAAGAAGTCAGCGATTACATGGCAGCTATGCGGGACAAGGTAGCCGACTACTGGAACCTCTGAGAGGTAAAAAAATCCTTCTCTTCATTGTATATACCATTGCATATTTTCTTTTGACTTGCTAGTCTAGGATCCTCTTTCAGGCTTTTATACACACAAGAGTCTGTGTGATTTAAGTTTGGGGGAACGTTCTAGAGGATATTTGACTTTGTTTTTTTGTGATTTTTAGTTTTGATTTACCGCATTTCATCATCTGCATTTCATTTAAGGCATAAAAAAACCAAAAAAATTTGAAAAACCATGAAAAAGCATTAGTCATAAACAGAGTGTTCATGTTGCTGCATTGCATTCATACATGATTGAGTCTAGAGTTTTGGGAATCATCTTGCTAATGATAGACAGTCTCGCTAGGTTGATTGGCTAGTAACCATAGTGAACTCTTGGACTTGCGTTCTTCCCTCTTGGACACTGATTGGTAGATCGTTGACCTTAGAAACCGGTGCTTAAGTTGTGTCTAAAAAAAGGACCAGATTTTTTTTCTCATAATCAGATTTAGTTTTTCTCAAATTAGGGGCTTGAGATACATTGCATAAGATCCTTTCTTAGGTTCAGCTAGCTAAGTAGAGAGAAAAGCATAAGAAAAATATATAGAATCATCCTTCTTACAACTCAGCTCGAATAATATAGTCTAAGATGAACGGGGACTGTGCGTAAACCCCGTACCTTCTTGTGTTCATAGATGAAACCATTCTGATGTTGCCTAAGGTGAACCGAGACTGTGCGTAAACCCGTACTTTTTTCGTGTCTCATCGATAAAACTAATTCATTGATGCCTAAGGTGAATCGAGACTGTGCGTAAAACCGTACTTTTTTGTGTCTCATTGATAAGACTGGAGCAAATAAGTATGAGTTTGAGAAAATGTAGGAGTTGAAAATAAGAAGTGATTTAGATGTTGAATTAATGGTGTCTAGCTGAATTTGAGGAAGTTGAATCCCGAGGTCTTTAATCGATAACCCTTCTTGCGGTCTGCACTTATAGATTAGGTTTCAAATCTAAGTTTCCTAGAGTCGAGCTAAGTATTAGGGAGTATTCGGTTATTATGCTAAGCCTTGATGTAAGTAGATTGTGGATTTCACAATGGAATGGTGGATCGCATGTGGATTATGGTTTTTCAGCTTGATAGGTTGTTTGTTTGAGGTGAGATGTTCCCATTTTTAGAAACCTCTCTTCCTTCTTAGCTCTATGCATTTGCTTGAGGGCAAGCAAAGACTAAGTTTGAGGGAGTTGATGTGTCTGCATTTTAGCATGTTTTAGGGGCATTATTTAGCATGTTTTACATTCATACTAGCAGTATTATCATTGTTTTATGTCCTTTTAGGCCTAATATGCATATTTAGTATTGGGCATTGCATACATTGCATAAGGGCGGATTTCAAGTACTTTAAGAGCCTATTATGGAGTATTTTGGACTACAAGAAGACCTATGGGTGAATCGATTGTCCTAAAGTTGAAGTTCAGGAAGTGATCTAGATGATTTGGCATATCTTCATGATAGTCGACCATGACACTCGACCATCACTTGGTCGAGAGGTTTTTTCGCAGCAGAATGTTGACTTTTTCGTCAAAGTTGACTTTTTTAGAGCTTTTTGTATAATGGCCTATAAATACCCCCTTAATGTAATTAAGCAAGCCCTAGAATGTTTTAGCCTCTTTTTAAACAAAAATACTTTTTTCCTTTGTAATTTTCTTTTCTTTGAATCTTAGATCCTTGTTGATCTTTTGATTATTTGATTTTCAACCTTTAATCATTGTTGTTCATCTCTCTTTGATCTTTCTGATGATGTTGATGGTTTATGATTCTGGGTTTATATTCTTCATCATGAGTTTTGAGTAGATCAATTAGGGTTCTTGAGGAGATAGTGAGATTAGGGTAGATCTAGGGAATTCCAGACTTGTTTAGGGTTGATTATGCTTAGATCTCTTCAATTTAAGTGTCTTTAATGCTTATTTCTCTCTGATCAATTGAAATCTCATGGTTTGGTGTTTCCCACCCAAAAGGTGTTTGTGATAATGCTTGAATGAACTTAGGTTGAGATAACTTTGCCTATCCCAAGAGATTGACTGTCTAGGGTGTTATTAAGGTCTCATAGGTTTGTGTTTAATGTCTCTTGAGCCCACTAACCGTTGGTGAGAATCAAGTCTGGTTGGGGTTTGAGAGATGTCTCATTGCATGAGAATGAATGTGATTGTTGTGATTCTTTGCCTAGAGGTCATCTAAATTCTCTGATAAACAAGTCTGAAACCCCTATGAATGCTTTGATCATTGATCCTTAACCTCAATAACCCCTTTTCCTTCATTTAATTTCATCTTTCTTATTGCTCTGTTTTTCGCCTTTGATTCTATTTTGTGATTGCTCTGTATTTGCACATTGCTCTGTTTCGGTTGCTCTGTTTTTCATACTCTGTTTTCGCTCTGTTTTCGCGTTCTGTTTTTACTCTGTTTTCGCCTAACCGAAAGATTTTCTTGTTTGGAAGACGTATTTTCTTACAAAACAATAAGCTGACATTTTCATTCATTGTTTAAAATCTCTTAGCTAGAAATCTTAAGCAGGATCAGGCACCCGCACTTAGTTCTCCTTCTAGGAGCATGTCCTGAACGTGGAGCTCTAGTCTATGAGTACATGGAAAATGGTAGCTTGGGAGACAGACTATTCCAAGTCAACGAAAGTGAACAAATCCCATGGTTCGTGCGGTTTAAAATCGCTTGGGAAGTGGCATCAGCACTACTCTTCCTTCACAAATCAAAACCAACATCAATCATTCACCGTGATCTTAAACCCGGAAATATCTTACTTGATCACAACTTTGTCAGCAAAGTAGGAGATGTGGGTCTCTCCACAATGATCCAAGTCGACCCATTATTAACCAATTTCACGATGTACAAACAGACAAGCCCTGTGGGAACGTTATGCTATATTGATCCTGAATATCAACGAACCGGAAGGATATCTCCAAAATCAGGCGTATATGCTTTTGGAATGATCCTTCTGCAGCTTCTTACCGCTCAACACGCTATGGCACTGACATATACAGTAGAAATAGCCATGGAGAACAACAACGACGATGTGTTAATACAGATTCTTGATAAAAAAAATGCCGGTAGTTGGCCAATCGATGAGACCCGACAATTAGCTGCTTTAGCACTCAATTGTACAGAGATCCGTGCTAAAGACAGGCCTGATTTGGAAGACTAGATTCTTCCAGCATTGGAGAACTTAAAGAAAGTAGCTGATAAAGCCAAAAACTCACTTGCTGCTGCGCCGAGTCAACCTCCAAGCCATTTCATCTGCCCATTACTTAAGGTAATAACCTTATTTGTCAAGTCATCAGTTTACTTGCGAGAGAAGTCAGGTTAATTAGAGAAGAATGCTGTTAATGTTGCAGGATGTGATGAAGGAGCCATGTGTAGCGGCTGATGGATACACTTATGAGCGGAAAGCCATAGAGGAGTGGATGGAGGTGCACCGAACGTCTCCAGTGACTAATTCTACGTTAGAAAACATGAACCTTTTGTCTAATCACACTCTCTACGCAGCCATTGTCAAATGGAGAAGTAGAAATCAGTAAGGCAGAGAGCTCCATTTTGGTACCTCGCTCGGAAACCGCGTAGCGTTTTTAGCTTATTGAAACGTCACGATGTTCTCATAGAGCATTGCTTTTTTTCTTTTTTTTCATTCTTTGGTTTATTTGATCTTCTTTGCATTTCTATTAGTAGCACTATAGAATGTTATTGACATATAACAATATACTACTGAAGTAACTATGGAGATCCCTATAATCCAGTAGCAGAGTTTATAGTTTGTATATATGTCACATAAGGGTTAAACTGAAATTAAAAATAGTGGGTCATTGGACCCAAAAGAAGCGAAGTTCTCTTTGTAATTTGCTGCATATCTTGCTCTTTTGTTTGTTTTAAATCTTTCCTTTCTCTTTAGTTTCTTCGTTTTTTGCTTGTTTTTTATTTCTTCCAACATGCACCCAGAAATTTGTGTCTCTGCGGCCAATGTTTAGTTCAATGAAATAGTGATTGACTTACTAATTGAAGGATACTATTTTACTGAAGATTGATACAATCTTAATTTGATCGGGATGCTCTTGAATCTTTTAATCGTAGTCGGTGTTTATCTTGGTTTAATTAAATCGTTCCATTCATCACTTCTTTCTCTTAACGAGAGTGATGAGTCGATTAAACGACTTTTTCAAGTCTCCTCCGCTAGAAATAAATACCAGGTTTGGTCGAGGTCTAATTGGTTGTTGCTTTTCCATTACCATCAGAAGAAAGATTGGAAGGAAGTGTTAATTTGTTCTCTTGATCGAACTCTGTTTTTATTTGTTGTTCTGTTTCAATCGAACTCTCTGTTTTTCTTATTAAAGAAAATGTACATTACATTAGTGTTGATCATTGAATTTCCTTATACAACAAGAAACAAGGTATTGAACATGTGTTAATTCAAGAGACACAACTATACAAATAAACACAACTATACGACTCTTTACATAAATAACTAACTTATACGATGTATAATCAACTTATGATGTATAATCAACTTATGTAGATAGACTTTGTACTAGATTTTGATTAAACTTCAGCACTCCCCCTTAATAAAATCTCTGCTTCACTCCAAGTTTCTTCCTTAGATTTTCAAACCTTGTTCTACTCAAAGCCTTAGTGAAAATATCTGCTAGTTGATCTTCTCCTTTGCAATACTCCAACTTAATGTTTCCCTTTCGTTCTCCTTCCCTTACATAGTGATACTTGATTTATATGTGTTTTGTTCTGCTGTGTTTCACTGGTTTCTATCCGATTGCACTTGCTGACTTGTTGTCGCATAAGATGGGAACTCCTTCTTCAGTCTTAAGACCAAACTCCTTTAAGAGTCTTTGTAGCCAAACAACTTGTTTTGCTGCACCACACACAGCGATGTACTTTTCTTTTGCTGTTGATTGAGCCATAGTTTGTTGTTTTTTTGACTGCCAACAAAACATAGCTGATCCAAAAGTAAAAACATAATCTGATGTGCTTTTCATATCTTTTGTAGAACCTCCCAAGCGATGTCGAGTAGCCTATCAGTCTTGGTGTTTTCACACTTGTAAAACTTATTCCAAAGTTTAATGTTCCATTGACATATCACATCATCCTTTTTGCTTCTTGATAATGTTTCACTAGTGGTGATGACATGAACCTTGATATATAAGAGCTTGCATACATCACATCAGGTCTTGATGTAGATAGATACAAAATTCCTCCAACAATGCTCCTATACTTGGTTTGATCGCTATATTCTTTGTCATCCTCCATCTTCTTTCCTGTTGGTACCAATGGTATGCTTATGCTCTTGCTTTCTTTAATTCCAAACTTTTCAATAAGTTTGTTTGCTTATTTTTCTTGTGAAATAAATATACCCTGTTCATCTTGAAATATTTCCATACCGAGAAAGTAATTCAACAATCCAAGATTCGTCATTTCGAATTCTTTCTTCATGTTCTTTTTGACTGTGTTGATAAGATGAATGTTGCTCCCTATGATGATGATATCATCAATGTATAAACTAACTATCAACACGTCTTCTCCTTGCTTTAAAATGTATAAAGCCGCATCATTCTTACTTCTCTCAAAACCGTTTTGAGTGAAATAAGAATATATCCTTCCATACCAAGCCCTTGGTGCTTGCTTTAAACCATATAAAGTCTTGTATAATCTTAACACTTTTTTCCTCTTTGCCTTCAATCACAAACCCAGGTGGTTGTGTGAAATAAACTTCTTCTTCTAGTTCTCCATTGGAAAAGGCTGACTTAACATCCATTTGATACAATCTCCATTTCATTTTACCTGTATATGCAAGGATGTCTCGTATTGTATTATGTCTTGAAACCGGAGCAAACTTCTCAACATAATTAACTCCATATTTTTTAGAAAACCCTCGTTCTACTAACCTTGCCTTGTGCTTGATTGGATTACCACTTGCATTTGTCTTGATCTTGTAGATCCATTTTACACTTATTATGTGTTTGTTCTCCGGCTTGTTCACTAGTGTCTATGTCTTGTTTTTCTCAATCATGTCAATCTCCTCCTTCATAGCCTTTCTCCATTCTTTGTCGATACATGCTTCATTGTAAGTTTGTAGTTCATCATGTGCTAGAAGACATTCTTCTATGATTTTGGCGGCTTCTTCAAAGTCCATTCTTGGTGCTGTATTCATGATCTCTTGCATATATCTGAATCTTCTTGGAGGTTTGGATGTTTCTCTTTCATCACTACCATTTTCATAGTTATCATGATCATCTTCTTAAACCAAAATTTGACTAGAAGTGTTTCTGGTTTGATCTTGTGATGGTTGTTGATCGTTGATGGGTAAAGCAAAGATCTTCTTTACTTCTTTTTGCTTGTTCCAATCCCACTTCTTATTTTCATCAAACTTAGCATATCGTGATACCTTAACCTTCTCATTTTCCAAGATAAAAACTCTATAGCCTTTTGACTGATTGCTATAGCCAAAGAAGATTCCATGTTTTGCCTTAGCGTCTAACTTCCTTCTCTTTTGATCCGCTATACGCATATAGCATAGACTACCAAATATATTCAAAAGAGACACGTTTGTCTTGTGTCCACACCACTTCTCTATAAGCGTCAAATCATCTTCAATAGCCTTTGATGGAAGACGGTTTTGAATGTAAGTTGAGGGATATATCGCTTCTGCCCATAACTTGAGCGGTAAACCTTGCTCAACAATCATTGATCTTGCCATTTCCACCAATGATCTATTCTTCTTTTCTGCTGCACCATTTTGTTGTGGAGAGTAAGGCAAATTAACTTTCCTATTGATTCCTTCTTTTTCACATAATTTTTGAATTCTTGTGAAGTAAATTCACCACCACTGTCTGATCTTAATGTCTTGATAACACAACCAGATTGGTTTTCTATCATGGCCTTGACTTCTTAAATGTTAAGAAGGTTTCTAATTTTTGTTTCAAAAAATATACACAACACATGTGAGTATAATCATCTAAAAATAATAGAAAATACCGGCTACCATTGAGGGATTAGTGTTGCATAGGTCCGCACACATCCGTAGATACAATCTCAAGCTTCTCTTTTGTTTTTGTTTGAGATTCTTTTGGAAAGATTTTTCGTGATTGCTTTCCAAGATTACATGCCTCACATACTTCATTGTTGACTTTAAATTTTGGTAACACATTTACCAAGTCTTTGTCTTGCATTTGTTGCAATAATTTGTTGCCTACATGACCAAACCGTTTGTGCCATGTCTCCATTTTCTCTTGATCACTTGCATTCATAGCTTCCTCTTGAACTGCTTTCAAATTGATTCTGAAACTTTTGTGATTCATTGGAATCTCCATTACTAACTTGCCTTTTGTATCAAGTATGATGCATTTCTTGTCTTCAAAAATCACTTGATAACCACTTGAGATTATTTGAGGAACACTTAATAGATTATTCTCCAAGCCAGGTACTAAAAACACGTTTTGAATGATCTTCTTGCCTTTGTTTGTCATGACGGTAAGATCTCCTTTACCGGCTGTCATGACTATTTCTCCATAACCAACTTTGATCGGAACTTTTACACTTTTTTCAATTTTAAAGAAGTATCCCTTGTTAGTGTATCCATATCTATTAACCAAACATCTTCTTTTGTTGTTGCTCCTTTGACTTCACTTGCACTAAACAACATGTGATCTTTATCAATTGAGTCTTCATCTTCAAGACTCACATGTGCCCTTTCTTTCTTCTTTGACTGACACTTGTTTGAGTATTGGCCGATCCTACCACAGTTTTAACACTTAATGTTACTCTTCTTATTCTTGCCATGATTGTTCTCCTACAGTTTCTTCCAACACTCTTCGTTTGTGTGGCTGCTTCTCTTGCAAAACTCACACCACTTCTTGCCTTGATTCTCACGGCTTCTAGTGTTGTCTTGTTTAGAAACGGTTTATTTTTCCTTTTGGTGTGCATTGAATGCTCCTTCATTTGTGCTTTCATATCTTGCAGACAGCCTTGCGTCATGTGCTTTCAAAATACCGATTAGCTATGTCGTTGTTAATCAATCCAAGTCGTTTGTTTGTTCCAAAACGCTGACAATGCTATCACTTGGCTGGGAGAGAAATAAGTATCTTCTAAACAACTTGAGAATTTGTTTTCTTTTCTCTGTGATAAGTTAATTGATTCTCCAAAACAATCAACTTATCGGTGAATGATTTTATGTTTTCTCCATCATACATTTTCAGATTTTCGTACTCTCTACGCAACGCTTGAAGTTTGATCAACCAAACTTGTGGGGATCCTTTGTATTCAGTCTTCAATGTATCCCACGCCTCTTTTGACGTCATGGCTGCCGCAATTCGTGAGAATATTTGATCTATTCCAGCATTTTGCAAAAATTGATATTGCTTCTTCTCTAAGGATCTTTGTCCTAGCGGTTTCTGGAGTCTGTTGCTCTTGCACCGGTTCAGCCGGCACTCATTCTTCTATCACGGACTATATTTTTCTGGTTTTATGAATGGTTTTCATCTTAATACTCCAGAAATTGTAGTTCTCCCCGTCAAATACAGGGATCACTTGATGTGAAGAGCCTTGCATCGTCTTGGCTTAATTTTTTTTTGCAAAACGTATACGATTAGTTCTTGATGTGATTGTTTGTGCTTTCTCCTTTTGTCATCTCAATCGAGAAGCTCTGATACCATGTTAATTTTTTCTCTTGATCGAACTCTGTTTTTATTTGTTGTTTTGTTTCAGTCGAACTCTCTGTTTTTCTTATTAAAGAAAATGTACATTACATTAGTGTTGATCATTACATTTCCTTATACAACAAGAAACAAGGTATTGAACATGTGTTAATTCAAGAGACACAACTATACAAATGTGACTCTTTACATCAATAACTAACTTACGATGTATAATCAACTTATGTAGATAGACTTTGTACGAGATTTTGATTATACTTCAGCAGGAAGAACAAATTTTATAATTTCCGAAATTTACCTAAGAACTAAGTGAAGACATAGAGACTGAAGCTGTAATAGGTCTCGGTGGTTGCCTATCAATATTTGTTATGGTGAAGTACTCTGTTGGACATCCGCAAGCAGAAGAGATATCTGGATTCCGACGTAAGGCCATCCGACAAAATCTCACGAAGCATCTCAAATAGTAATGCATGATCGACATCACCCTGATCCTTAGTCTTTGATAGTGTGCTTTGTCTTCATTCTATGATAAGCTTACTTTGTTTCTAATAATCCAGTTTTAGTTTAAATCTAGTTGTAATTTTGGAGTTTATCAATCCCTTGTGACTATTAATAAATGGTATTTTGAAAAAAAAAAACTAGTAACTTAACCTTGCATTAGTTTTTTATAATAGAAATATGAATATATACGAAAAGGAAAGGTTCTAATTACATGTACTTTCGAAGTTTAGTTGCTCTTGGCCAGAAAAAGGAAAAAGACAGTGGGAAATTTGACAGGGTTAGAACATAATAAGAGGCATGTGTAAACCAAAGAGATAAGAGAGAGATTGAAGCTTTCCTTGACCTTTTAGCCAAGAGAGTCCCTCTACTTGTTTTGCTGATGCATTTGAAGACTTCGTTTGTTGAGGAGGAAGTACTATTGTGCAGCATGTTGTTGCGTGCTCTCTCTCCAAAGACAATATATAGTGACCTGAGCTACATAGTTAGCTAGGAGTTGAGCCCTTTTTTGGAGCCAAAGATGTCAGCCATGACAGTAAGTCGTGCCAAGAGGTGAATGTGAGTGCGTTTAGGCAAAGTCGACGAGTAACCATGCTCCAAATTCCGCAACTAAAGTGAGGAAGAGGTGGTCCCTTGACTCCACTTGAGAATTACAATTACAACATAGGGGATTCAATGAAACTCCCCAAGACAATAGTGACACCATGGGACAATGTTACCAACATGTGAACACATGCTTAGGAATATCGTAGCCAAACTGTGCGACACCATGGGAAAATGTTAGCAACAGGCCGAAGAGACTCCCAAGTTTGGGAAGAGTTGAAGGGATGGAGACCATCACCTGATGTGTTCCATTAGTAGGTATCAACTCCGTTAATAAGAAGAGGAGGTGCAATGTCTATGAGACAGTTTTAGATGTCATTAAGTACATGATTTTTTGAGCGATTGGAAAGGAAAATCCTTGAGTTGTTTGAGTAATCATCCATGACCTTTGCTTTTCGAGGAATACCCATGATACATTGGCGAGAGGGACCTTTGAAATGTATTAACGGGCCAAGATGATTCTAGTGATCCAACCAGTAGCTGGCGAAGTTGCCATCTGCGATTGAACAGTGGAGATATTTCTCTGCAAGAGGCTAGAGAAAAAGAAGTGACTTGCCTAACCAAGAGGAGTGCTTACTCAAATCTGAGGTCTATAAGCAATCCCTTTCGAACCTTGTTTCCTTTTCCAAGAAACCCATATAGAGAGAGGCGCTTCCAGAGAGTATGAGCCAGATAAGTCGAAAGCAGAGAGTGGGGTTCCAAGTGGAGAGGTCACGTAGACCTAGTCCACCCTCTGATTTTGGAAGACATACAGGCTTCCAACTAACTTTAGTCTTTGCTTTCCGGTCAATAGATCCACCCTATAAGAACAGAGAACAAACTTTATCAATGCTTTTGATGTAGAGTTTAGGCACTATGAAGGCTGTGAGCTGTGATCCAGAAGTTAAGGCAACTTTAAATGACATATGAAATAAGTTGCAATCTTCCTGCAAATGACATAATTTTACCAGCCCAAGCATTAATCTGAGCAGATAATAAGCCAATAAGAGGAGAGAATTCTGAAACTCTCAATTGCAGCCATGATTTCATGTGGGAGTACGTTGGCTGTAAGCATAGACTGCACTTGCTGAGTTCATCTGAAGGTTGTTAAGCTCTGGATGAGGTCAACTTGCTGCTGTTGGAGGGGTAGAATTGGTCCTCCAAGCAGATTAATGTAGTAGGAGATGCAATGGTCTTTGATTAAACCCTTAAAAATAAGGGTAAGTCATCCACAAGAGAGTGGATTTAGATACTTAGACTTTCGCGTTGTTAGCATGCACTGGAAGAAGACAATGATCATATCACCATTCTCAAGCCATTGTACTCTAGAGCGTTTCTTGATAAACCGCTCTTCAACAATAGCAAGGTGCATCCATTTCTTGTGAGCTTTCCTTTCATTAACTGCTCGAGAAATCGAGGGGTTAGCAAGGAGGCTATGCTGAGCTCTGGTGAGGTCATGGAGGGCTTCAGAAGCCGCTGTTCAATACCAGAATAATGTAGGCGGCTGAACTTCTTGAAGATTTGTTTAGCTACTATAGGCTTCTTTGCAAGAATAAACTTTTGTGCCTTGGTAGTAAAACATGTCCCAACAGTCTTAAAGACATGGCAGAAAGTCCTTGTGCAAGGTGATAAAGTTCAAGTAGCGGAATTGTTGGTTTTGCAGAGCTTGAAAATTACCAAAGTGAACACAAGAGGGGCAGTGATCAGAAAATTCTGGATCATCAAAACTTCCAAAAGAGAGAGGAAAGCACTGGATCCACTCATCATTAACAAGGATCCTATCGAGTTTCTTTGTAATAGGGTTAACCTCCTGGTTGTTCCACCAAGTGAAATTGTTTGCTATGAAGTTAAGATCAAAGAGGCATGCATTGAGGAGGCAAGCCCATAATTCCTTCATACCATCTTAGATTCAAGAGCTGTAGGGACATAGTCACATGGGTGAAGCGCTTGGTTGAAGTCACCAAGGGTTATTGAGGCCATTCCCAGAGTTTTAGGGTGCATACTGATGTCTTGAGAATTTGTAAAATAATTACACCACTGAGCTTTAAAATTCACCTACTCTTTTGATATGCATTATAATTTATAACTAATATAAATAATATGTAATGATAATTTATAAATCAGAGATAAAATTTATAGATAAATATATATATATATATGTGTGTTTTGGGTTATATAAATCAGAGATAATATTATATATTTTTGTCATATTATCAAACTTTGTAGAATATTTGTATCATTTCTCTTATTCTTTCTAATTTCTAGTTATCGTTTTTTCTATTTAAAGATTTTCAAACATGGTATACTATTTTAACACAATATTATATTATTCAAAAAAGTCAGATGTTATATATATATATATGTGATTATAAATAATAAAAATAAAACCCGGTTCAACCAATTAAACCAATCTGATCAACTATTCAATGACATTGCCGAGTTGGTGTCCAGTCTGGTTTTTAAAACATTGCACAAGAGGTACTCCATTTCCTCAAGACTTCAAAGGCCAAGAAAACCCTGCAATGACTGTCAAAACAAACATGAGTAAGGCATACGATAGCCTCAAATGGGACTACATTTTACTTGTATTCCACAAACTATGTTTCCACCCCAAATGGGTCTATTGGATCAAAGAATGCATATAAACGGTTACATTTACCTACAGGCCGATGCCCAAAGCTCAACAAAATGGATCCCTTAAAGGTATTCATATAGCAAAGGAAAGTGAGGTTGAATCACCTACTTTTTGCTGATGATACCATGTTCTACTGTCATTTTGACTCGGGAAGCTGCAAAACACTACAAATAATTCTCAGCATTCATGAAAAAGCATCAGGCCAAATGATAAACCTGACAAAATTTGGTATCATTTTTGGAGAAAAAACACCAATAGCTACACAGAAACGGGTAAAATCTGAGGTTCAAATCAACAAAATGGGTGGAATGGGTAAATACCTAGGTTTACCTGAGCTGTTTGATGTTTCAAAAAGGATTTGTTTTCTGCGATCATTGAATAAATGAACCGCAGAGCAAGCACCTCGGCTACTAAATGCTTATCCCCTGTAGGAAAGCATACCATGTTGCAGGCTATGTCAGCTGCAATACCGACGTACTTGATGACTTGTTTCAAATTTCGAAGTACTTGATGACTTATTTCGTAGTCAAAATCCCACGCCATTCTGAGTTCATCACGTTCCTGATTCTCATCTCCAGTGGTTTCCATTGGTTCTTGATTGATTTTCGGCTCAGTCTCTCTCGTGTTCACCGAAACACGCAGCCCCTTGGGTTGATAGACCACAAGTGCCCTCTCTTTGTTCGTCACATACTCCACGATGTTTCGTAGCGAGAATCTGGCCGCAGATACGTTCTCCATTTCTGAAATCTGATTTTTGCTTTTGAGACTTAGGGTTTTTGTTGGAAGACTGATTTGATTCTGTTTGTCGAGACTGTTGAGTTTTCCTTGTGCATCGTGGCCTATTTATATCCTTTTGAATGGGCATGAAAAGAAACAAAGATACGGCCCCCCTTCCTTTTTTTCTAATTCTTTCGAATTGAAAAGTTAATGCATACATTAAATCGATTTCAATCAACCCGTCGATTCACACTTGAGATTTTATGACAATCAATTTGTTACTCTTATTCATTGAACTGAGGGACCCAGATTAATCTTGACATGATGAGCACCAAAATTAAGCTTCAACTAGCTGAAATCTGAGATTACCCAGCACACCCCCTACTCAGCGAGACATGTAATCGAGTTTAAGATGTGATGATTAGACTTTCACACCATCATACCTTTATCACTTAGCTTCAGCAGTATTTCGAAAAATCAAAGCGATCAGGCAGCTGGAATTTCCTTTGGAGAGTTCTCCTTTTTTTTATTATTATTAACCACTTCGCACTTAAGGTGCAGAAAGTCTGAGTATCACTTGACTTCTCAACTCAGAGCTTTTAGCTAGTCACTGGTCTTTCTTCATTTTTTTTTCATTTTTTTTTATTTTAGACACAGTGTTGTATCAGAGCATCACTTGACTTCTCAGCATACTGATACAATGGCTCTCCTCAGCTCTTCGACCTCCTTGATCTTACCTTGATAAATCAACATACTGATATTCACTATGACGGTATGATGGGCAGCTATTTTCCATCAGCTCAATCAATCTTGATATCTGTCTGCCCTCTTTCAGGTGTCTGCTAGCTTTTCTCAGATTCAACTGCTTGCAACCTTTGCTCTATAGACACCATTTCTTTTTAAAAGCATTACCATTAGCATTCACAGACTCCAATCGCAATCCGTAATTAAATGAAACGATTAAAGCAAAGTGGTTTAGTAAACAAATCAGCTAATTGATGTTCAGTGCCCACATGGTCAAGTTTGATCAGTTTCTCCTCAATGAGTTCTCGAATAAAATGATGACGAGTGTCTATGTGTTTAGTTCGAGAGTGTTGCACAAGATTCTTAGCAATACAAATAGCACTCTGATTGTCACAAAAAACAAGTAATGGTTTCGAGTCCATACCATAATCAGCAGCCATTTGTTTCATCCACAAGAGTTGAGTACAGCAGCTTCCCATTGCAATATATTCTGCCTCTGCAGAGAATAGTGACACACAGTTTTGTTTCTTACTGAACCATGCAATAAGATTATTTCCCATAAACAAACAGCCTCCACTTGTACTCTTTCGATCATCTATGTTTCCAGCCCATTTCGCATCACAGTATCCTACAAGACTCATAGTGGTATCTTTAGTAAAAACGACGCCAAGTTTGTAAGTTCCATTTACATACCTGAGTATACGTTTGGCAGCAATAAGATGACTTTCTTTGGGTTCAGCATGATATCTTGCACATAGGCCAACCGACAAACTTAAGTCTAGACGACTTGCTATGAGGTAAAGCAGCCCCCCCCCCCCCCCCCCCCCCCCGATTAAGCTTATGTAGGCCGTTGTGTCAACTCATTTTCCCACCTCGTCTCTTGATAGCTTCTCGTTTGATCCCATCGGAGTTTTAGCAGACTTGCTGTTTTCCATGCCAAACTTTTTCACTAAGTTTTTTGCATATACCTTCTGACGTTTGTCTAACTTGAAGACCCAAAAAATAAGAAAGTTCTCCGTTCATGCTTATTTCGAATTCTTGAGTCATCACCTCGACAAACTTGTCAACCATTTGTTGTCTGGTTGAGCCGAAGACAATGTCATCGACGTAGATTTGTACCACAATAAACCCTTCTTCACTTTTGAGGGTGAACAGTGTCTTGTCAACACTGCCTCGTACATATTGATTATCAACCAGAAATGTTGCTAACCTCTCATACCATGCCCGAGGTGCTTGTTTGAGACCATACAAAGCTTTGTTTAGCCTGTAAACATGATTCGGATGCTTAGAATCCTGGAAGCCTTTTGGTTGTTCTACGTACAACTCTTCTTGTAGATTCCCGTTCAGAAATGCACTCTTGATATCCATTTGATAGAGCTAAAAACCCATTTTGCATGCCATTCCAAACAAAAACCGAATTGATTCCAGTCGAGCTACTGGTGCAAAGGTTTCATCAAAATCAACTCCTTCTACTTGTGAATAGCCTTGTGCAACTAGTCGAGACTTATTTCTGATGACATTCCCCTCTTTGTCTATCTTGTTTTTGAAGATCGACTTTGTTCCAACTACATTTACGTTGTCATGCCTTAGAACAAGTATCCAAACATTCAGTCTTGAGAAATTTGATAGTTCCTCTTGCATAGATGCAATCCAAAAATCATCATTTTTCGCCTCTTTGTAGGTCTTAGGCTCAATCTTTGATACAAAGCAAATATTTTCAACTACATCCACAAGACTTTGACGTTGTGTCATGAACGAACATAAACTTGTGGGGTTGTGACTGTCCCGAATTCTCTTGTGGTTGCGTCGTGATCATCTACTTCTATATCAGAGTTCCGATTGCTTTCAGAGAGGTCATCAAAGGTTAAACGGAACGTAGATGAGTCATCGAAAACAACATTCATTGTTTCCTGTACTGTGGAGGTTCATTTGTTGTACACTCGAAAACCTGTACTCGATCCTAAATAACCGAGAAATACCCCCTCGTCACTTCGTGAGTCAAATTTCCCCAAGTGATCTTTATCGTTGAGTATGTAACATATACATCCGAACACATGAAAGTAGTGGACTGTTGGTGTTTTTCCCTTCCAAAGCTCATATGATGTCTTGTTGGTCCCTTTTCGTACATACACTCTATTGATAATGTAGCATGTTGTGTTGACAGCTTCAGCCCAGAACGATTTTGATACATTGCTTCCGTATAACATCGCCTTTGCCATTTCTTGCAAGGTTCTGTTCATCCTCTCTACTACTCCATTTTTTTGAGGTGTTCTTCGAGCTGAGAATTGATGAGCAATCCCTTGTTCGGAACATAATTTCTTGAAGATGTCATTCTCAAATTCTCCTCTATGATCACTGCGAATGTGTTTAATGCCTTCACGTTCATTCTTCAGTTGAAGTGCTAAAAGTTTGAAGCTTTCAAATGTATCTCTTTTCTCTCTAATGAATCTGACCCATGTGTATCAACTAAAGTCATCAACAATCACCATAATATATCTTTTTCCTGCCATACTTTCAACTTGAATGGGACCCATTAGATCCATATGGACAAGTTCGAGTGCGTGTTTGGACCTTACATCTGGTACAGACTTGTGTTGGGTTTTGACTTGTTTTCCTAAGTTACACGGTCCACATACAAACTCATGGTTTTGTTTGAGCTTAGGCACTCCTCTGATGATTTCCTTAGAAGCTAGTTCTGCCATTGTTTTAAAATTCATGTGTCCAAGACGCTCATACCAAATCTGAGTTTCACTCTCTGATCTAGATGTCATGCACCGAGTACCTGGAACCCACATATAGCAGTCATTTGCTATTCGAACACCTTCTAGATGGACCAATCCTCGATTGTCGAATGCCTGACAAGTTGTTCTTGTGAAGGTAACGTCGAGTCCTGTATCACAAATTTGACTAATACTAATCAGATTGGCTTTCATTCCATCGACTAAATACACATCTATCAACCTTGGATCCGTAGCATTTGCGGTTTGTCCTTTGGCTCGGATTTTTCCTTTCGCTCCATCACCAAAAGTTACTCTGCCAATTTTGACACTTTCTAGTCCTTGTAACGTTCCTTCTTCTCCTGTCATGTGCTTTGAGCAACCGCTGTCAAAATACCATGTTCCTTTAGTAGTTGTGCCGTCAAGTTGTCTATCGGCGGTAAAGGCCACCCTACTGTAGATATCCATCCTTTTTAACCACATTTGTTGTCTATTTTCTCCATTGTAGGAAAATTTATGTTGTCTCCGGATTTGCTGAATCCGTTGATACCATTGGTGGCATTGGGACTTCATGTGACCTTGCTTTCCGCAGTACCAGCAGCGAATTGTTCTCCTCCACCTTGATTGAGGGTGAACACTTGTCTATCTCTCCCATCTGAGGCCTGATCTTGATTGTGTCTCTTTTAAATATTTATCATGACTTCCCTTTTGTCCATGACTAATGTTGACAGATCTGTTTGATGCTCGAACAAATTTGTGTTCTACGACAGTGGCTCCTTTGTAGCCAAGACCTTGATTGTCCTTGTCAGTTCTTCCAATCGTTAGCAGATAGTCAAGATCTTTGGTGCCTTTGGACAACATTCTAATCCGTTTCATCTATTCAGATAGTTGTCGTTCAAGTTCTGAATTTCTAGTCTTTGTATCCGTCAGTTCCTTCTCAGCTTTAGTCAGTTGAATTTCAATCAACTGTTTTCCTGCTGTTAAACGCACGTTTTCTTGCTTTGTATCAACCAGCGATTCGACAAGCACTTATATTTGATCATCAGACGACATGTCCAGTTCATATTCAGAGTGTGTTTCTAGCTTATCCTTTTCTGCATTTTTTAATAGTTGAGTATCATCCCTGCTGGTGATTAGATTCTTCTAACTTTTACTAGTATGATCAACTCCTTGTTCAATTGCTTGTTCTACGTTTTCTTCCTCAGATCGTCTAGGTTGACGATGCTAAGTCGAGCCACAAAGTGATTCAGAATATCACTATCATCATCATTCTCAGAGTCAGACTCACTCAGTGATGCAAACGCAGACTTTCCGTTCATTCGAGTTGTACACTCATTTTTAGTGTGCCCATATCCTTTACATTCATAGCATTGGATTGTCATTTTTCTCTTGGCAATAGGACATTCAGCCTTGAAGTGTCTGTATCCTTGACATTCGAGACACTGCTTATCAGATTTGCGATTATCTCTGCCTGGTGAGACCTTGACAGAGGTTTGATACTCTCTTCTTTGTCCTCTCACAGTTATATCAGACCAACTTTTTCTTTCAAGTCCTCAAGCATTTCTTTCTCACTTGATTCTTTTTCAATGACTAGAGCTACACTCTTGCCTTTGTTTGTCAGTTTGGGAGGTAGTTGCAATTCACACGCTTGCATCATTCCTACCACTTGATCAAATTTGAGTGTATCCGAGTTTTGAAATACCTCAAGAGCTGACCTATGTCCATGAAACTTCGAGGGAAGGCATCTCAGAATTTTTTTAACCAATTTCTTATCTTTGTACGTCTTTCCTAGAATTCGAGCTTCATGTGCAAGAGATGACAATTTACTGCTGAACTCGGCAATAGTCTCTTCCTCTTGCATGGTCATGTTTTTGAACTGAGACGCGAGAATATCGATACGTGTCCTTTTTACACTGCTCGTTCCTTCAAATCCGACTTGAAGAATGCCCCATGCTTCTTTAGCACTTGTACACCCTTGTACCCTTTTAAACTAATTGCTGTGAAGTGAACTGAAAATCGCTGATAGAGCCTTAGAGTTCCATTTTGCATCAACTTTTTCTTCGGCCGACCATTGTCTCTTGGGTTTTGGTTTGAGTGTCCATAGTTATCCGGATCTAGTTTGAGCGTTTTAGCAACTACCACCAGCTGTTGTTGCGGATTTTCCATTTTGTTCTCCAGGACCGAACACCTGAAACACTTAACAAGGTTATGCGGTGACCTACTCTGATACCAATTGAAAATGGACTATGTTAAACAACAACTTTAGCTTAACAAAGAATTACGCTTTTATTAAGAACTTCTTTTTACAAAAGATAATTCTAAAGATCAATTCCTCTAGCAAACAATCGATCCTAAAAGCCTATCTGTAAACTACAATCCTTAAGTTCTAAGAACCTTGATTTACATCTCGAGATCTCTTTTATAGGTGAAGTGCTCTTTTTAGTTTGTTTCCTAATTTTTAGGATTACAACTAAATTCTCTTTACTTGGAATATGTTGATAAGATTCCTTCTTGATAATCCTTATCACATATTTGAAATTCAAGTTTCAAAAACCTTCTCATCCACAGGCTTCTCGCTTGTCTTCAACCGCTCGAGACGCGTGATCTTCAGCGAACTTCATCTCTCTTATCTGGAATTTACACATATCACAAAAGTTAAAACTTTTCTTATGAAAAATTATGACAGAGGCTTTACCAATGTGAAAATTTTTAAGCACCGAAACACAGACATAACTGCTAACTGTCAGAGATGTGGAGAACTCGAATCATCAAATCATTTCGAGATCTAATCGAAAAAGGAAACAAAGAGATTACCTTACCTCCAATAGGAACAACCTCGGATCCAATCACACCATGGATCCTCTTGGAAATTTGGTGGGCTCAAAACCAATTCATCTTCAACGATCGATTTGTAATAGTAAGGGAGATCCTGACAAAATGAGTAAAGGATGCACTAGAATGGCAACTGGCTCAATCCCAAAATCCAAATCAGTCTCTTATCTTCACATCACACCTCTTCATCTCGGAATCTGAGATCCCAAAACTCTTCACTGATGCAGCTTCGAACTCCGGGACTCACTTTGTAGGTCTTGGCTGGGTATTGAAATCAACAGAGGAATCCATCATCCTCCAATACTCATCGATGAATGTTTATCCATGTGAGAAGGAATGAAATATGTTCTTAACAAAGGATTCAAGAGGATCTTTGTCTGCTCAGACTCTCAAGCTCTTGTTACAGTCATCAAGAAGAATACACCAATAAAGGAATACCAAGGCTTAATCTTTGATGCCCTTTATCTCCCTTCTCATTTCGAAGAAATCAATTTCTATTATGTTAATCGAGACTGTAATCGAGAGGCAGATAAGCATGCAAAATCTGCTCACTCTGAACTGTCTACTTATTAGAGGATTTTCGGTTATTAGAATTGGTTTAGAGTCAATTCTGATTATAAGAATCAATTTCCAGTTCTTAATAAAATGTAATCGGTTTAATCATTATAAGATTAAACCGAATGTCTTTTTTTGTATCTTCGTATATATATATATATATATATATATATATATGAACACTATACATTGTTTTACAAAAACAGATGAATACAAAGATTTGAGCTTCACTTTTCTTTCTTCATTCTTCAATCTCTCTTCGATTTAGTTGACATACTGCAACATGGTATCAGAGCATAAATGATCCAACGTTTTCTGTTAAGAAACGAAGCTCAATTTCATCTCTCTCAGCTCATTTTTCATCTTTCTTTTCTTGACAATCAGTCTGATTGTTCGATCAAAATCAGCTCACAAACATGGTAGTTGTTCGTAAAGGAACTAAAAGACCAGCGACGTCAAGGAAATTAGCGATATCAAATCACACGACAAGATCACAAAACTCGGATCAAATCAATGAAGAAAATCAAACATCGACGGTTTCGAAGAATCTTTTCGGTAATGCGAGCTCGGCGAATCAAATGTCGACTGGAGAAAACTTCAATTTCGAAGGTATTCAATTTTCTCCTTACTATTTGACTAGTGGAGATAATCCGGGAGTAGCGATTATTTTGGAGGTTCTTGATGGAACCAATTACACAACCTGGAGTATAGCGATGAATATAGCCCTTGATGTGAAGAATAAGATAGCGTTCGTTGATGGTAGTCTTCCTAGGCCATATCCTACACATCCTCACTACAACATTTGGTCGAGGTGCAACTCAATGGTCAAGTCTTGGATTCTGAACTCTGTGAACAAACAGATTTATAGCAGCATTCTTCGGCTTGAAAATGCTACAGAGATTTGGAAGGATTTACTTGTCAGGTTTCACATTACCAATTTACCTAGATCCTATCAACTGACGCAGCAGATTTGGACTCATCAACAAGGTACAATGGATCTATCCACGTATTACACTAAGTTGAAGACTCTGTGGGATGATCTTGAAGGAGGAGAATGTGTTAACATTTGCAGAGTCTATGAGTGCTGCAAGAAGACATCGTTAAAGACATAACATACAAAAGTGATCAAGTTCCTTGCAGGCTTAAATGAGTCATATGCGAATGCAAGAAGTTAGATCATTATGCAGAAAGAAACACCTAATTTGGTGGAGGTATATAACATGTTGGATCAAGATCACAGCCAAAGAAGTATCACAAATGTGACAAATGCAACTGCTTATCACTTCACAGAGAGAAGCACAATAGAAGGCTCAGTCAATGCCACTGTTTCTACTCAAAAAGTTAAACCATTTTGTAGTCACTGCGGCTATACAGGACACACTGTTGAAAAATGCTACAAGATACATGGATATCCATCTGGATTAAAGCACAAAGGGAAACAAAGTCAGAACAAGTCAACGATTGCTCAAATCACACTCTCGGATGGTAAACAAGATCAAGCAGGGACTTCAGCAATTCTGAAAGGCTTTTCAAAAGATCAAATGGAATGAGTGATTGCCTACTTCAACTCATAGTTATCACTGCCATCAAGCAAAGAGTTACAGACTTCAAGTAACAAAGGAACCATTACAGCATTACAAGGTATGGTTTCTCAAAATCTACACTTAATTTTGTAGGTATAATGAGAATCATAGGGTTAAGTGTCCCTGGTCAATATTGGATCATCGATAATGGAGCAACTCACCATGTTAGCTGATACTACGAGTTTTAACCCTATATTATAATGCAAGTGCATAGCAAACGTAATAGTACTTAGGGGTCGAATTCCTCAGAGAACCAGGTTACACTTTCGACTTCTATCAAATCGCAAGCTATATCAATCCAAATCAGAGAGGTAAATACTACCAACTTAAACGCAAATGAAATCAAATAACTAAATCAATCGGATGTCGGGTATTCATTCAGGAGTTAGAATTCTTGTCAGGGAAACTATTCAGGAACAAATCTGAGCATATTCTCGGCTTGAACATAAATAAAGATAAACCAACTCTCGTTAAATCTACCTCTCTATTAATAATCTAAAGGACCTAACTCTCGTTGGTAGTGAAGGAATTGCTCTTCTAATCTAGTTCTAGTTCATAACAGTCTTCTGGAAAGTTAACAACCTAAAATCATCGACTAGGTGATCAGGCTAATCTATGCATTAAACTCAAGTATTAGAAGGAGAATCATCTATTCATCAATCTTATTTGTTCCCAACAGTGAATTCTAAAACCCTAGAATCCCAAAATCCGATCTAAGATCTACTTAGACATGGAACAATGAATCGAGCAAATCATGATGAACTGAAACTGAAATTGCATTAATAAAGAGAAAGAGGATTCGGAAATTCTTACAAGTGTGAAGAGATCTTCTTCCTACCTTACAAACTCTTAAACTTCTGTAAAAATTGTTCTTTAACAACTCAAAGACGGCTCAGGACTCCCTTGAAATAAAATAGGAAAATAGTATTTATAGGGCCCAAAACAAGAGCTGAAAAATCGTGAAATTAGGTTTCTGCGGAGGGCATCGATCGATCGATCCTAGAGTGGATCGATCGATCCTTGGATATAGAGTCGATCTCTCAAAAGCGAAGTAGTTCTTCAGACTGTGCGCATAATCCTTGTTAGAGCACTGATCGATCGATCCTTGTGTTGATTGGTTGGTCCTTCCTTTCGTGGAGAATACCGGGAAATGCTTCAAACTTCTCCAAAGTCCACCTTCAAACATGATTCCAACTCTGAGCATTTTTGACCTAAAATCTCAATAAAACACAAACGAAGTCCCCAAATATAATCGTAATAATGAATTCAAAATCGACAAAATATGAGGAACATCATTAGCCATGACAAAAATCTGTTTATTAACTTGGTTAATCTAGAAGAAAAAAAACGGTTACATTACCAAATGGACTAAGAATCCACATTGAGGGAATTGGGGAAGTTCAAATTAATGAGAGCTTGATTCTGAAAAGTGTTATGTACATTCTAGATTTTACACTTAGCTTACTTAGTGTGAGCCAATTAACTAGAGAGTTAAATTGTCGTGTTATCTTTGACTCTTCTACGTGTGTGATATAGGAACCTATCAAGGGGGCTGATGATTGGACAAGCTAACCAAGTATCAAATCTTTACATTCTTGATTAGAATTCTTTTGAAAATAAAACTGTTCAGAAATTTTCTTTCTCTGTTAATGTCATTTTCAATAACTCTCTATGGCATAGTAGGTTAGGACATCCTGCAGAAACTAAAGTAGACTTTGTAATGAATTTGCTTGGTGTCACTAGAAGAAATAAAGATAGTTTTCATTGCAATATTTTTCCCTTGGCTAAACAAAAACGACTACCTTTTGTTTCTTTAAACAATATGAGTAAAAATCCTTTTGATATGTTGCACATTGATGTCTGGGGACCCTTCTCGGTTCCAACATTAGAAGGATATCGTTATTTTCTTACTATAGTAGATGATTATACTCGTGTGACTTGGGTTCATGTAATGCGTTTAAAGAGTGATGTCTTGCAAGTGTTTCCAGATTTTCTGACAAAGATAGAAACTCAGTTTAAGGCAGTTGTTAAAGGTCTAAGGTCTGATAATGCACCAGAGTTAAGGTTTGAGAAGCTGTTCAAGTCAAAAGGAATAGAACCTTACCACTGCTGTCCTGAAACGCCAGAGCAGAACTTGGTAATGGAAAGGAAGCATCAGCATATCTTGAATGTGGCCAGATCCTTGATGTTTTGAGAGTAATGTACTGATTGAGTATTGGGGAATTTTGTACTCACTGCAATGTTCTTGATCAATAGATTGTCCGCTGCCATTCACAAGAATGTATCACCATATGAGATGTTGAGCACTAAATTTCCGGATTATGAAGGTTTAAAAGTTTTTGGCTGCCTCTGCTACAGCCCAACATCTCAGAAGCAAAGACACAAATTTGATCATCGAGTTGAACCTCATGTGTTCTTAGGGTATCATGCAGGCTACAAAGGATATAAGCTACTGAATTTGAAGACAAATGGGATTCACATTTCACGCAATGTGATATTTCATGAAGGCATATTTCCTTTCCAGGAAAAAGAACAGAGTGAGATAGATGACCTATTCTCAACCAGAACAGACAACATCAAGACAGAAGATGCTTCTCAATGTGATTCTTTAATGTCGTCACACCTTGAGGAGACAAGAACAGAGAATGAGGATCATGATACCTCAGGAGATCAACCAATAAAGAGAAGAAATAGTGAGTTCCACTAACAGACTCAAAAGGAAAGCCAAGGCTCATGGTTTACCTCCATGACTATTATTGCGGCATTACAGAGACGGATTTGCCATTCCCATTGGCAAATTATGTTACCTATGACAATTTGTCAGAATCATATAAAGCCTACACTTGCTCTGTAAGTCTTTTCTACAGAAACCTACCTCTTTTTCTCAAGCTAAGAATTTGAAGGATTGGATAAATGCAATGAATGAGGAATTGCTAGCTTTAGAAAACTATGGAACTTGGACTGTTTGTACTATGCCTAAAGGAAAATGTGCAATAGGGTGTAGGTGGGTCTATAAGACTAAATTGAATGCTGATGGAACTTTAGAGAGATACAAGCCTAGGTTAGTGGCTAAGGGTTTTACACAAAAAAAGGGAGTAGATTTCATTGATACCTTCTCCCATGTAGCTAAGATGACAACCATTAAGACCTTGATTGGAGTGGCTGCGGCAAAAGGTTGGAGTTTGACACAACTTGATGTGTCAAATGCTTTCTTAAATGGAGACTTGCACGAGGAAATTTTTATGTCCTTACCACCAGGATATACAGTAACAGGAGAAGGAAAATTACCTCACAACGCAGTGTGCAAGCTGCACAAGTCCTTATATGGTCTAAAACATGCTTCAAGAAAATGATTTTTGAAGTTCACCAACACTTTGCAAGCTCTAGGATTTAAGAAGTCTTACACTGACCACAATCTCTTCATCAGGAAAGTCAATTGCAGATACATTGCAGTGTTGGTTTAAGTACACGACATAGTGATAGCCTCAAACAATGAAGAAGATGTAGAACACTTAAGAATGCCTTACACAGCCATTTTAAAGTTTGAGATCTAGGACCATTGAGATATTTTCTCGACTGGAAATAGCAAGAAGTGAAGCAGGTATCTCCATTTGTTAGAGGAAATACACTCTCGAGTTATTAGAATCGGGATTGTTGGCCAGCAAACCTTCAAGCATACCAATGGAGGCCGAATACACAAATTGTCTTAGATAGTGGGAGAGCCTCTGCTACCAGAAACCAGAGACGTATAGAAGACTTATAGGAAAAATGATGTACCCTCACCATATCAAGACCTGACATCACTTTTGTAGTTCACAAGCTCTGTTAATTCACTTAAGCTCCAAAGCAGTCTCACTAACAAGCGGCTCTCAAAGTACTTCGGATATTTGAAAGGAGCTATAGGGAAAGGTATTTTTCTACTCAACAGAATGTAGTCTGATCCTCACAGCTTTCACAGATGCTGATTGGGGAGCTTTCACAGATACACGAAGGTCAATCTCTGGAATTTGTATGTTTCTTGGTTCTTCACTCATTTCATGGAAGTCCAAGAAGCAACAAACCATCTCTCTTGTGAAGCAAGTGAAGACTTAGGTTGAGTGTGAAGCAAAACACGTTCTACATAAGGAAGAAGCGCGAACCGTACATATAACTTGCGGTCCATACACATGGATGTTAGGTCTTGGAAGCTTTAAGGTAGTCACATGATCACTTCAGGAAGTCAAAATGAAACATAATTGATCTAGCTACTCCTATGAGGTGTCTATTTTTCTTTTCATCTAGTCATTTTGTTGAGGAGTATATGGACAATTAGTTTGATGAATGATCCCATGTTTTGCAAGGAATTTGTTTAAAGGCATGACTTGTATATTCCCCCTCCAATATCCCAACATCAAG
>JAKUCM010004731.1:0-40893 GCA_023374145.1 Lepidium sativum | reverse complement strand
TGTTACTGTAGTATATATGTGACGATATAAATCCAAAGAAATATGTAGATGATGATAATAATAATTTCTGTGCGTAATGCTCCGATAGTTTCATTTTGTGGACCACCATTATTCATCGACCTTGTGTTTGCCACGTGAACTCCTCTTCTTTTCTCTTCACTTCCATTCGAATTAAAAAATGCTTGGACCATTTTCTGTTCGTAAGATCTTTGTCTTAAAGATGGTCTCCATTGGTTTAAAGATCAGTTTGTGTCCATGTTTTTGGCAGTATCTCCAATCGGCCTGGCTATCTTGTCGATAAAGAAATATTTACAGTAAAATATTTTCATTTTCTCTCCAAAACAGATTCTCGACAACATTCAAATATAATCATCGCAAAATTCTTTAATAAATTAAAAATATTTCTCCACTTGCCTCTCATCTTCTCCTCACTTTCTTTGAAATCAGGAACTCTTCTCTCTTTTTTGTTCTTTTTCATTTTAATTTTTCTTAACGCAGATGTATATATGTTTTTCTCTTTTATTGAAATGTAACATTTATTGCTCAACAAAAATAGTTATTTGCAAATGATAAAAACAGCTTTAAAGAGAACTGGCTTCAAACTATAAAGAATTAAAAAATTATAATTTCAAACCATCTTTGATGTATATATGTTATATATATATGTGTGTGTTTACTATATCAGGTTATAATTAGGAATGATTATTATTAGGAAATAATTAGTATTAGAAATTTATATAAGTTTTCTTTGATTGTGAATTTAATTATAAGTAAAATCATGTGTAAAAAATATAGTATTTATGTATTTTTGTGTTGTAATTTTATAATATTATAATTTTTTTTGGAAATTCTATTTTCGACTTCCTCATGGGAGATGGAGTTCTTTTCTATTTTTTATTTATTTTTTGGTAAAAAAAAAAAAATAATTGTTTTTTATATGGTTTGGAAAGTTAAAGCGCCACAATAAAATAAAATATTTTATTTGGTAAACATTTTCTGGACAATTAGTAGTCAAATTGAAGTTAGTACAACGAGGTATAAGTGTGATGAACGATGTGTTCGTTGCAAAGCGGAGCCGGAGAGGATGAACCATATTCTTTTGATTGTCTTGCAGCTGTTCAAACATTGGTATCATCAAAGATACAAGCATGTCTTCATTTCCCGGGATCTTCCATTTACTCTGAATGGAGACTGCCCAACCACGGAAATTTATGGAACTTATCGTAGATAATGTGATCCTCTGAAAAACAAGAAATGAGAAGATTTTTAGAAACAAGGATACTGATTCAATGAATTTTGTTTTAGTCGTCGATGCCAAGGCAAAAACTTGAGACCTATCACAAAAGGGAAACAATGCAAATAAGGCTAATGAAATTGCCCTTATACAACTGTAGGTGGCGATTTCTAGACTTTTAGCGGTCAATCCGCTTTTTACCGGGTATAATTTTTTGATTGACACTTCATAGAAAGGATCGGAACTATTTACTAGTTTAGAATGGTATTGCTTCCATATTAGAGAAGAGGGGTGAATATGAGGGCACAAAGCATTAGACGAAAGGCTCTCACCCCTTCATTCAGAATTTGAGGTGCTATTATGGGCAATGACTTGTCTTAATGCTCACCAGATCGTATAAATTGAATTATATACAGATTGTTCGGAGCTTGTTACAATGATTGGTAATCTTTTGTTTGGCCAGCATTTCAACCTTAACTAACAGATTTCTCAAGACTTCGAAACTAGTTTATATTGTGCTATTTAGTTTGTATTATGTGCTTATTATAATCTTGACTCTTTAACCCACAATGTTAAAAGGTTATTTAAGAACCAAGTTTTCGTAAATGATGTACCTTTATTTTAATCATGTTATTGTTCTTAATTGAGTGAAATTAAAAAAATGGTTTGCTGTAATGAATATATTTTTGATTATGGCAACATATTATTCGATATACTTATTCTCCTGATACTTTTTGATATCTGTTATAAAGATTCTACATGTCTATTCTTGAAACTTGAAATTTCAGTCTGTATAATCAATAAATAATTTCTGTATTCTTCAGAAATTATTTATTATCCAAGCGCATATCTTGTAATAAGTATTCACTGGAATACGATACAAAAACTAATACTATATAGTGGAATTATATATTTGGGTAGGTAGACCATATTGTATCGCTAATTTTATATATACTATATATATATGGAATATACATATGGAAAATCAAATAAACACCATCACTTATTTAATTATTTCTATAAATATGTACATCAATTTTAAAAAAATTTAAAATATATATGAACATACACATATCTTATTTAATTTATAATCAAACCGATCAAATACCACCAGGTATGATCTAACACATGTTTTAACATAACTGAAAAGCTCTTACTTCTGCAATTAAACAAAAAGGGAAAGCAAAAGTGGAACAAATGATTGTTATCCAAAAAAAAATTAAACAAATGAACTGTATTTAATTTCCAATAGATATTTTTTCATATATAGATCACATGACCATTGAAAATAGAAAACAATGAAATGTATCTTCTATTTCAGTTTTTCAATAAAACAATAGAAATAATAAATATAAAATTTAGCTTTTTCAAACTATGCATACTTCACTAATAAACGATATTGAAGAAGAAACAAGCTGTTAACCAAAAAAAAAAAAAAATCTTATAGGAATAATAAAGGATATCTAGGACTGCATACGAGAAAATGTGTATATCCAAAATCTATACTAGTGAATGATTCCGTGCAATCCATAAATTCAACTTAGTCAAGTGCCATAAACAGTTTTAGACTCCTGCAGTTTCCAACCGTCCTCTTCTTAAGGTCTTTTGGGTTAAATAGTAAAACATAACATAAAATTGTCTATATTTTTCTTTTTTTGTCAATAAATAGTCATTGCATCAACAACAAATTTTGATTTATAGTTTAAATTTTCTAAACTAAACCACGATAAGATTTAAAACCACTACCTCATGCCTAATCCAATTGGACAATCAATTTTTTGGCTATAGGATACTTTTCTTTATGGTGGAAAAACATATACAAAATTAAATAACTTTTTGTTAATAATTAGATCGGTAAGATCTAATGAATATTTCAAATTCTTTCTTGAAACCCAATCAACATCATGTTAAATTACATGATTTGCTGCTGTCGAATTTCGTTGAAAGAAAATGGACTTAAGCAATGTAACGGAATACACTTTTCCGCATAAAATAAATAATTACTTATTTTTCTAACACAAATGAAACAAACAGAATATGAATTATACTTCCGTATTAATTAAAAAATAGAAAAACAATCATAATGTGCAATTAAACAACAGCTTAGAAATATATAGTCTAGTTGGTTTGTTTCTAATTTAATTAGGCATAAGGTGGTGAATTCAACTTCTATCTTGTTCTAATAGAGAATTTAGGCTATAGATCAAATCTTGTTGTAAATCTAATGATTATTTTTTGATAAAAAAACAAAACATTATATATTTCATTCTTATAAAATATTAACTAATGTGGTAAATCATTCAATATAACCTCTAAAATTACAAAAGCTGTTTCTCATGAGATAATGTCCCAAGTAAATGACAACAATATTGTTGAAACTTTTATCCCATGGGCATACAGTTTAAAACCTTGCACATGCATAATGTATATTATTTTATTTTTTTCTAGTCCAATAAAGTTTTAGGTTCCTGCTGATAAAATAACATAATAATAAATCACTGATAATGCATTCTTTTACAAATTTTCATACAGTAAAGTTCAAATTTACCGGTAAGCTAAATGTAAAAGTTATTAACACTGAAAAAGGAGCTTGTGATTATGTGGTAGGAGACAAACCTAAATATTTCGATTTTCTTACTATGCGAAATTAAAATATATTTTCCTAATCACATTTATATGTATATAGGTCCATGCTTTCGGTTTATTTGAATATCTAAATAAAAGATCTACCCATAAACTACACTTTTCCTAATAAAAATAGTTCAAACTCCTCCTATAAAGTATAGAACTCCTAACATATAAAAAAATAAAATTGTTAACACTATCAGTAATTTGCTATATTTTGGGACTACTTTTCAGTGACGTAACTTTTTTATTTTGTAATTATAAAATGTGTTTTTAATCTGGATCGAATAATAGTTAGCCAAATAAGAAGTTGTTGGACGTCATGTGAAGTCAGATATGCCTTCATGACATGGACTCCAAGACGGCCGCTCTTCACTCCATTGGCCCAACTGTGTTTACAACAACTCTCTCCTTCCAATTATTAACTCTCTCTCTCTCTCATCTCATTTTTAAACCACTTTTATATTTTTAATCACAAAAATCAGCTTATATATATGCACACACATACATCTCTCTCTCTCTCTCCTTTCTTCTCTCGCTGTGTAAATTCTAGATCTCATCAGGTTTTCTCTGGTATGTGACTTCTACAATCTGGAAACATGTTCTACATACGTCATTAAATTGTTTGCAAATTAGAAAGAAAAAAAGAAAAAAAAAAGAAAGAAATTTGTGGTTTAGTGTTATTTTTATTATTTGAGCAGTATATATTGACAAGTTCAGAGGTTATTCTTCTTCTCTTCTCTCATCATTATATATATCCAATTAGGGTTTTCACTTCTTCTGCTCTTAACACTTGTTTTTTTCGTTTCAATTTGGTTAGGTTCCAACTAAGTAGAAGAAACCTTAATTCACATCTTATTTACTTTACATTCCTCCAATCACTACAAGTCATCTCCACTATACATTAATAAGCCACTCAGTGTTTGAGAGACTAAAGATTAATTTCCGGAGGCACAGTGGTTGTTTGCTGCTGTGGTATCATCAAGATTCACATCTAATTGATGGACGGTGGTGATTCACTCTCTCCAATGTTCTCTGTCAAAATGAGAATCTTGATGATGCTGCATCGGCAATCGACGGCTATTCTTTTCCCTCTCCCTCTCTCTCTCTCTATATATATATATATATATATATATATATACATAGTATTTATTGTCTTCTTACATCCAGATCTTCTTCAGGTATGTTTGTTTTTTATTTCAGTTTATTTCACATTTTAGTTTAACCTATATATTCTTCTCGATTATTAATCTCATAACTCTTGTGAGTACCTTGTTTTTCATGTGATATACATTGAGCATTTGATTTACGGTCTCAGTTTTTTCCAGTTTTTATCAAGACATTATCAATGGATCTATAAGCTCCTCTTTTAAGGTAATTAATATATAGTTTTTGGAAATCAAAATGTGTATTATGGAAGTTAATTTGAGATAATACATATGTTAAGGAAAAGTGTCAGTTCTTTTTTATTGTTGGCTTGAACATTCAAATTGAGAATCAATTAGAACTTGTTGGTGTGGACCTTACAAGCATATTCAGTCCCACCAATCTGTTTCACATATGTTTACATTTTTAGATGAACTTATAACTAATGAACAATTAATGTTGTAGTTTTTGAGAAGAAAAACTACTCTCTTTTTCTATTCATTATGTGTGTGTGTGTTGACATTACTAATCAGATTTTGAACAAAACCAATCCATAGTTATGAGTTTCATGTTTCTATTATAAGCACAAATCATCCCCAATCTTATTTCCAAATAGAGTTCTACCTTGTTTTATTGTTGGTTATGTCTTGTAGCAGATGTAGTTATATATTTGTTTAGCTAGTATTGTCTTGTTTGTTATAGAGTTCTATATATGTATGGATTTACATAAGTTTCCCAGGGATTGATGTTTAGTTATTCAAGAAAATGAATCATATGCCTAATTAGAGTTTGTCCATAGAACAAGTAGAATCATAATCAGTCTATCTCATTCTTGTAATGCACAATGGCAAGTTGGGAGCTATTTTCTCATATCTTCATGGATTCTTTCGACATATGTCTGTCATTCACGTGTATTTACCATCTATTATCCAATATTTCCATATGAAATTGATGTTTTCGTACCAAACCACCCAAATTATATTTTAAAAGTTGCTGTTTTTGACTATAAGTAATTAAGAAGCCACTATTTATCTTTTTGATTATTAGAATCTTTTGTGTATTTGGATCTGGCACTATATATATGAGATTTTGCTATAGTGGCTTGAGGGGAGGAATATGTTTGTGTGGTCCATTGGAATTGAAATCAAATACAACTTTGAGTATGTGAGGACCATTTCCTTTATAGTTGTTACTATTATTCTCAGTTTCTCATATATTAAGCTTTGAAAGTGTTTTTATTACTATTTAGAGCTTGAGATGACATTGTCTTTCAAGTATTTTGAGTTTGTTCTAAGCTATTCATTGTCACATTTTTACCCCTATCAATAATATTGATGAGACATTTTAGTAAAAACATATTTCTCCGACTACTCTCTTTTTATATTTATTGTCCTTTCTCATTCAAAATTTCCTAAAAATAATGATCTCTTTCTATTTTTATCTCTCAGAATATTATTAATATATATTAGGGATATGGTGGAAATGAATAAAGTTACAAACTAATAAGTAAATGTCACACCAAGACATTTGGAGAAGAGATGTGATGGGTATGTAGACCCCAATTCAGAAGCTGGATTGGTTCAATTCTTTTGACGTCACAAAAGAAATTATTACGCTCCAAATCTACATTTATTTATGCATATGCCTATCAAGTATCCAGTATGATATTATCACCAACTAGTTGAAATCGATGAGTGGGCACTACGCATGTGGCCTATCAAATTGAGTTTTGTTTTTCCATAGATAAAGGAAAGAAAGTCTAGTTCTTGGTTGATTTTTTTAAGAAAATATATTGAATCACAAAAATTATTTATCTTAGCTATCAAAAAGAAATTATTTATTACTAGAGTGTTCATACCCAATAAGATATTTTTCTATCTGTTGAGCCACAATAGCTCTTCTCTTTGATGTTGCATATCTTTGTTATCCTAGTTTCTGATCATAATTAAGAAATCCTATTGTAAAATGTTTAAAGAGAAACAATATTAGACTCATTTAAAGAAACTTACAATTTACCTCAAAAATGTATAGAGTCTACCTTGTGGTGGCTTTGCTTTTCTATTCTAAGATGTATATTCTATCGATTTGTGCTAATTTAGTCTTTCCAGTATTATGGTCAAACTGTTGTAAACCTCTTTCTTATTTGCAATAAATCATGACGAAAAAAAAAGAATAGACTGAAGTTTTCCAAAATAAAATAACCTTAATTGTAAATAATATTTTAGAGGTAATTTCATATTTCCTAAACTATAAGATATAGAGAAATATACAATATTTCCTTGTTGAGTATTGAGATCGAATTGTAATTTCGGTCGGTCTCGACTCGGTTTAGATCGAACTTATTGATCTCACATCACCTAGCCAAATATTAGAGAAAGAGAAAGAAAAAATAAAGTTGTCGTAACAAGCACAAGGTCATGCTCATTAAGCCTCACAGCCAACCTCACCAAAAACCATGCCATAATACATACATATATGAACTTGGTCTTGCTTTACTTCACAGTTGTATTGCTGTGTATCAAATGGAGTTCAATGAAAATAGATTGAATTGGTTGGCTGTTCATTACGGTATGGGTCAATAGCGAATCCAAAGTTATTAGATGCTATGAACCACTCGATTTTGAACTAATAAATTGTTCAAATCAAACCGGTTGGCTAAGAGTTCATGAGTCTCTTGGACATAAAATATTCCATTCGATTGGATCTATTGGTCTTTGGTTTTTGCTGCTCAATATGTCATTTTTTGGATCCGGGTCTGTATTGATATAGCATTGCTTATCTTGTGAAGGTTCAATGTGCATGCTAGGCACTAAACCGGATTTGTTTTGTTTGATTGTTGATATGTTTCTTAATAAGATTACTTGAAATGTAGTTATTCCTTAATAAGGGAACTCACTAAGGTAGTGCTTCAGGTGAATAGTAAATGAATTAGTTATGTACTCGTTAAAACTGATTTGTGCTGTGATATAAAACTTTTTTAGTCAAAAGTTATGGTTCATATGAATTGTTGCTTATTGGATGGGTGAACTTGATTGATTTAATTCACTACGTACATCGGAACATCTTCACGTGGGTCATTTTTTGTAGTGAATTTGTAGTACAAGAAAGCATCGCTTATGACCATGGATTTCAGCCAACAAGATTCGTCGGAATGATTCTGATGAATTTGTCGGTTTGGATTTTACATCGGAAGTTACCAACCAATTAGTTACTTCGTAGGTTCTAAATTGAGTCAAAATCCATTAGTCCAATGTATGGTTAGGTTCCCAGTTCCAACACAATATTAAAACTTTATTGGAAGCTCACACTCAGACAAATTTCATATCATAGCAACCGATTAAATACGAAATAAACTAAGGCTACAAATGGAAGGTGTTTTTACATTATTTTTTGGTTTTAGTTTTTTTCCTAAAAACTAATAACAACCAATCAAAATAGGGAAATTAGTTTTCAAGGTACTTTTGCTTATTTGTATACAAAAACTAGAAATAAGACCCTTAGTTTTTGTTATTTTTAAGAGTTTCTTTTTTGTTTGGTCGTGAAATAGGAGAAAATATTCTTCCGAATTTATTTCAATAAACAAATCAAATACGGAAAAGCCTAACAGCAGTAGACTTATTCTCATAATCCAAAAAATTGAAGAAATAATCAAATGAACAATAGAAAAATAATGAAAACCCAACATGAGATCAAAAGCATAATTAGCTTCTATATATACATGAAAAATTTAGACGATCAAGTCCAAAGAAATAAAGCTAATGCACAAGACTACCAAGAACGACAATGGATAAGAAACTTTAATCCCAGTCTTAAGAAAATCCACAACAATTTTAGAGTCTACTTCAAGCTCCACTCTGAGTATACCCTTAATTAGCCCAAGTGATCCAAATGCCAGACACCCCACAACTCAGCCAAATGGCCGAGCAAATACCGATTTTAACAGCAAAACAGTCACACCACTACTTGTCATTATCCTGCAATACTCCTCCAGGTGTAGCCAAACTTGGGTTCCCTCGCAAAGCACCATCAGGGTTAATTTTCCACCACCTATCATTCGGGTGTACCAAAGAAACACGACACTCCATCTGTACAGAAACATGAGCAGTAGGCCCTAATCGAGCGAAAGCCCGAGACACTTTCTTACTCATGTGCTTAATAAACTGTATCTTGTCACGACACTTCCTAGGATTACCAAATACAGACCCACATCACTATTTCCAACTCCATCAAAGGACCATAACAAATAAAATTGACCACATACTCCATGCCACTAACGAATCCTCTCTTAAATTAATGAACAACCATTCCAGTATTGACTCCGAGAAAAACACTGGAAGTTTTCGTGGTGGAACCAAGCGATTCCAATTTCTCAAGGCCACCGGACACTCATGTAAAACGTGTAAAATTGATTCTTCTCCACTATTACAAAATTGTACATACACATAATTCTGAGAGATGCCTTCGATGACACTCTAAGTTTGTCATGATACACTAATGTGAGACCAACCATAAACAGACACGCACCCTCTCACGTACCTAAACACGCCATAACATGTCCTAAAAGTGAGACATATCCTAACAAGAAATAACGAACAACTTGTAAGTAGACACTAAGCAGAACTCATTGAGAAACACCCATTAGAGGTTCCAGTCCAAAAAATAGGATCTTTAGCGCCAGTAAATTTTTCCATAACCACAGCCTTAAGCTTCAAAACAGTATTCAAATCCAGAAAATGAGTATCATGTCATATGCGAAGCAAATATATAACAGAGGAGGCCCACTACAAGAAAGATGGACTGGTTTCCAATACTTCTATGTGACCGAATAATCAATTAAATGACAAATACGTTACATTCATAATACTAGTAAATACAGTGAAATAAGGTCTCTCTGATAAAGTCTCCGTCAATGATTAAAAGCCTATGTAAACTCATCATTCTAGACCAAAAGAATAGACAGACCAGCAACACAAGTCATAATCCACTAAACCCTAAGAACTTGGAAAATTCGATGCATGAAGTGTATATTTGAGGAAACCCCTTCGGACACGGTCATAAGCCTTCTCTAAGTCAAGTAACAACAAAATCCAAACTTTACGACATTTCTTCTGCCCCATTGACTGGACTTCTTATGGTACCACTACAATATTATTGGGACTTAATCTCCTTGGGATGAAATTGGGCTGAGCATGTCCTATAAGATTCATCATGATATGTTTCGTACGACCAACCATCATCTTAGTAATGGTTTTACACAACACATTAGACATACTTATAGGGCAAAATTGTCATATTGGCTCTGGATACTTTACCAATTATCACCAAAAGAACATTGTTGGCACATGAAGTGAGTACTCGTGCAGCAAAAAACTGCAGAACAAACTCAACCATTGGAGTACCCACTACTTCCCAACACTCTTGATAAAATATTGGTTGATACCCATCACGACATGGAGCTTTAAACTTCTCCATATCGGATTGCCGCTTCTACCTCACTTGAAAAAAACGGTTTATTCAACCATGCAACTTCATCATGAGGCATGTCCAAAAAATCAGAACTAGGGAACTTATTAACGACATGAGCCACATCACGTAACGAGTATAAATCCTTATAGAAACTCACGACTAAGTCCTCTGACGCACTAGAATCAGAGATCAATGACCCGACATCATCTTGTAATATTTAAGCCATATTAACCAAAGAGAGATATTTAATCCACTTCATAACAGCACTAGAATCCGGTGAAAGAGAGCCATTTCCACCGGTTCTTTCATCACATAGTATAATAGTATTGAAGTCATCTTGAATCACCATTGGGAACATCCTAATAACCTATCCACCTTGAGGATGAAGGCGCAACATACACAACAACAAGATGAATAACAGAACCCTAGTATCCATAGGCGTCGATATAAACAGATCAGAATGTTCAATGACATAAAGTGAACCTACATTCTCATTCCAAAGAAGCCACAGTTCTTATGTAACATGAGGAGTTGTAACGGTCCCATCAGCTCTATTAATAGCCTCAGTAACCATGCATAAACATTTTCCTGTCACGGCTAAACTCATATCTTGACCTCGAGAAGGAGGACTCTACTTAAAAACTTTCCATTTTTGTCCCGTTAACTCCCTAGCCTTGAAACCATTCGACCTCTTCTCCTTTGAACTCTCTTTAAAACTAAAATGTTTTGTCAACCTCGACCTATTGCTCGAACCAGGTACCTCAGATTGATTTGACATCTTCTTCACGGATGAGAAACTACTATAGAGTTCTCTTTATTATCAGACTCAAAGATATGAACTGACCTCAAATTTGGAGTGATACCATCAACACTCAAATTCACAAATCTATTCGAAGTGACAATCACCTCCATATGATTCTTGCTCGGGATCTTCGATAAAATTCTACTAGGTGTTTGATGGGTGACTCGGAGGTGAGGACTTTGGATATGAATCCATAGATCCGATCTTGGTAAGTGTGAATCCATGGAGACTAGAAGTGGTGAAAATTGTTAAAAGAAAACCATAAAAGAGGGTGATGATTCCTTTGATAATCTAGAATCTGTTCAAGCCTTGGAATCCTCACAAGGTGAACTCGTCTCACGTCTTGAATCCTCAAAGAAGAGGGGTGGTCAGGTTTTCTGTAAAAGCAAAGGTTTGTTCTTTATTAGTCAAAAGGTGAGTGAAACGGATGCCGAAAAGAAACCTTATAAAGGATTTATCAGAAGGGGGCCTTCTAGGGAAAAGGTGATGTTAACATAACGACAACACAATAACAACATAGTGTCGATGATAACAAGTTTTTGCATCAAATGATCCCACTACATATATCCATTGATGTAATATATAAAGGTGTTAATCTACTGGACAAGCAACTAGCAATTAATACTCAATCTATAATCCTAATCCAAGCCAATTCAAACAATGATTTTCTGCCACCAAATTAAAAGAAGAACATAGCATAAAGAAAATATTGCAATCGACTCAAAATATATCAAAACAAGCAATAGAAATCGAAATAACCAAAGACAATAATAGGCAATGAAGATGGGTTCATGAGGAGTGGGATAATCGATCAGAGCTTCACTAGGGACTTACACTTTCTTAACAACATATTTAGAAGACCTCAAGGCAATAGATTCAAACAATCAATAAATCTCTGACTATTGAACACAACCCAAAGTATGATTAGATCCAATACTCATTGGTGATCCACACTTGGGTTGGCATTAAGAAAAAACCTAAAACAGCCAATAGGCACTCTAAACAATCAATCCCTTGAGTTAGAGATAAAAATTCCAAACGTAGGTTCATTTAAGCATATTCACAAATACCTTATGAGTGAGAAAATCAACAATCAAATTTCAAGTGGTCAATATGAAATCAGCATTAAGAGCACCTAGGATGGGGAGATCTAAGCATAAATGAACTTAAGCAATTGAAAGAATCCCTAGATCTACAAATATCTAACCCATTTCCTCACAAAATCTAACGGATCTACTCACTAATCATGACGCAAAGCATAAAACCATAAGCTAAAATAAACAACATAACTAAAAAGAAGAGAAAACATGAACAATATTGAAGAAGAAATCAAAAGCAAATACTCAATTGTTCATAGACAAATCAAGTATTTTCTTCAAGAAATAAAACATGTCTCTCGTTTTGGGGTTCTTATAGGTATTTATAGTTCATTTACAAAAATCCAAAAAGGCAACGCGAAAAAATGAACAAAATTAAAGTGTAGAAAGACAACTCGACAAGGTGTCGGTTGAGATGCCAGGTCGAGTCCATCAATGTCTTCAGTAGAAGTGCAGCACGAGTTCCTTTGGTTGAGTCATTTGGTCGAGTTCCACTTCTGGTGATCAGAACATTGAACTCGACCAGGTGTGGTCGAGTTGGCCAGTCAAGTTGTGATGTTCCTGGACTTAGCTTCTTCATTTAGTTATGTCTAGCACTCTAGTCTGATCCGTGTTAGTACTTATGTCCCATATTGCTCTAGAATGGTCCAAAAAGCTTCAATGTACCTGTAAATCACTCCATATCCAACATGTATGCAATGTAAAGGCAAAGTATGCAATATGAACCTAAAAAGACTCTAAAATGGTGGATATGGTATGGATATGTACGCAGAACATTCTGAACAATGCTCCTTGATGTTCCTCATATTTTGTCGGTTTTGAACTCATTATTACGGTTATATTTGGGAAATTCGTCTATGTTTTATTGAGATTTTAGGTCAAAAACGTTTAGAGTTGGAATCATGTTTGCGGGTGGACTTTAGAGAGATTTGAAGCATTTTCCAGCATTCTCCACGAAAGGAAGGACCGATCGATCTACCAAGGATCGATCGATCAATGATCTAAAAGGATTATGCGCATGATCTGAAGAACTGACTTGGTTTCTGAGAAGATCGACTCATCATCCAAAAGATTGATCGATCAACGAAGGATCGATCGATCAAAGCCTTTCGCAGAAACCTAATTTCACGATTTTCCAGCTCTTGTTTTGGGCCCTATAAATACTATTTTCCTATTTTTAATTGGAGCTGCCTTGTGAGAGTCAAAAAGAGGAGTTCTAAGAGTTTGTAAGCTAGGAAGAAGATCTCTTGATACTTGAGAAGAATTTATGAATCCTCTTTATTTTGTTAACGCAATTTCAGTTTCAGTTCATCATGATTTGCCTAATTTGTTGTTCTATGTCTGAGTAGATCTTAGATCGGATCTAGGGATTCTAGGATTTTAGAATTCACTGTTGGGGAAAAAATAGGATATTGAATAGATGATTCTCCTTCTAATACTTGAGTTTAATGCACAGATTAGCATGATCACCTAGTCGATGATTTTAGGTTGTTAACTTTCCATAAGATTGTTAAGAACTAAAACTAGATTAGAGGAGCAATTCCTTCACTACCAATGAGAGTTGATGCTAGGTTGGGTTGTGGGTAATTGAACCTAGTCAATAAAGCCTATTTGTAATCTGAAACCAACAAGAGTTAGGACCTTTAGGTTATTAATAGAGGGGTAGATTCAATGAGAGTTGGTTTACCTTTATTTATGTTCAAGCCGAGAATAAGATCAGAGTAGTTCCTGAATAGTTTCCATGACAAGAATTCTAACTCCCAAATGAATACCCGACATCTGATTGCTTTAGTTATTTTATTACATTCACGTTAAAGTTGTTAGCATTCACTTCCCTTATTTGATTGATATAACTTGCGATTTAATAGAAGTTGAGAGTGTAACTTGGTTCTCTGAGGAATTCAACCCCTAAATACTATTACGTTTGTTGTGCACTTGCAGTAGGATATAGGGTTAAAACTCGTAGTATAACTCCTAGGACATGCTAAAATTCAGACATATAAATACCCCCAAACTTAGTTTTTGCTTACCGTCAAGCAAATGCATCGTGTTAAGAAGGAAAAGAGGTTGCAGATATAAGGAACATCTCACCTTTAAAAAGCAACTTATAAAACTGAAAATCGCAATCCACAAGTTAACCTATATCACATTGGAATGCTACAATATACTCACATCCAAGTTTAGCATCCAATTCTAAGTATCCCTAATGCCTTAGAACACATATTTGAATCCTTATTTCTAGTTGTGAGAGCCTCAAGAGGAATTATCAATCAATGAACTTGTGATTCAACTTCTATAAACTTAATAATTTGGTTAACCACAATTATCTTTCCTTACTTTGATTCAGTTTACACAGGCTCATATATCTTATCCACAATCGCTAATAGGTCGGATTCACGTCCATTTTTTGAATTACAAACACAAGAGGGTTGTTTTATGTCTTTCTCTCAGCTTTCTTGGTGAAACACAAAAGTGTATGGGGTTTACGCACATTTTCTGTTCACTTTAGGCATCATCGAATGAATTGAGTTTGTAAGAAGGTACGCATTTGGTTCTTGTCAAATTAAGCTCAAGGAAGGAAATAATTCAATGCATCTCAAGGGCCTAATTCGGCATTTTAGGTTCAATTAAAAGGAGACAAATCATGTCATTTTGAGACACAACACAAGCATAGGTTTCCTTGGTGAACGATCTACCCATCATCTTTCTAGAGGGAAGATCGCCATCCCACAAAGTTCATTATGGTTACTAACTAACATACCTAACAAGATTACATATCCTTAGCAAGATGATTTCCAAAACACACATGCAACTAACCTCAATCATATATAAATGCAGCTACATGACACTCTTTTTTATAGGTTTTTGAAAAAGGTTTTCAATTTTTATGGACTCTCTATGCTTTAAATGCTATGCAATGCATGCAGACTCAAGTATACAAAAAATGAAACTATGAAAACAGCAAACATGTTAATATCCTCTAGAACCCTCCCCTAAACTTAAATCACATTGTCCCTTGTGTGCATAAAATTATGAATGAAAAATCCTAGACCAAGAAAGCAAATGCATGATGCAATGGTATATTCAATGAAGCGATGGAGTAGGTACCTTTTGGAGACCAAAGAAGAGGTTTATGAGAACATTTGTTGACAACTCGACCTCTTGTTGGTCGAGTTGCATGATCGCGTTGGGGTCATCTGATGGATAAATGGTGAACTCGACCACATGTCAATCAAGTATATTGGTCGAGTTCAGTTGTTTGACACCCAAAATCATCTTTACTTGAATTATGTGATGTGTAGTACTACTCTTCCTTATGACCTGAAACACAAGAAAACATAAAAGAAACAAAGAAAAGTACAAGATAATATGTACAATGATACCATGAGACTTCCTCCCAAGTGAGCTTGTCTTTCGGGAATGCTTTCATCTGCCAAGTAAGGCTTGACTCTCTGTCTGTTTACAGTGAAGTGTTCTCCATTTTTGTTGTTGAGAGTGATTGCTCTAGCCTTGAATTGAATATTAGCACTTTGTCACCAGCTGTGATCTTCTTGTGTGTTATCTTCTTGTCATAAAGTGGTTTAGTCCTCTCCTTGTAATTTTTTAAGCTCTCATAAGCATTAAGCATGATCTCCTCCAATCTATGCAAGTCAATGAGCATCTTCTCTTCTGATGTCTTAAATTGAGGAACCTTGTTGCCCAAATGGATTTGTATCAATCTCATCAGGAATGTTACATGATTTGCCATATAACATCTAGAACAGATTCCTTCCAATAAGATTCTTGTGAGTTGTCATGTATACCCACAATGTGTCATCGAGTTTCACATTCCAATCTCTCTTGGATGCACTAATACTTGCTTTGATATGCTTGTTTGACATCTCCACATGTTCAGTAGTCTGAGGGTGATAAGGTGTTGCACTCTGTGCCTGAATCCATGCTTCTCCAACAAACTCTCGAAGACTTTGTTGATCAAGTGAAATCCTCCATCACTGATTACAACCCTAGGCACTCCAAATTTGGGGAATGTGATGTTTTTGAACAGTTTGATCACAACTTTAGCATCATTGGTGGGATAAGTTATAGCTTAACCCCACTTAGAAACATAATCAACTTCCACCATAATGTATTTATTTTCATGTGATAGTGGGTTGAAAGGTTTCATGAAATCGATTCCCCAACAGTCAAATACTTCAATGTGCAAGATTGGATTCCGAGGCATCTTATTGCATTTGGTAATGTTACCCACTCGTTGGCAAGGATCACATTTAGAGATGAAAGCTTGAGCGTCTTTAAACATTGTTGGCCACCACAACCCAGTTTGTTGAACATTTTGAACTGTCTAGAAAAGGTTGCAAATTGTCCACCATATGCTCATCTATGACAATGCTCCAGAACTCCTTGAACTTCTTCCTTAGCAATACACTTCCTAAACAACCTATTAGATCCTCTCTTGTAAAGATAATGTTCATCTCAGATATAGTAATTCAGATACCTAAAGAACTTTTTCCTTTGATAAGCATCCAAACTCTTTGGCACCTCACTAACAACCAGATAATTGACCAAATCATCGTACCAAGGCAGATTATCTCCAGCTTTGTGATGAGCTGAGGATGATTTTCCACAGCTTTAGACCTAAGCTTGACCCTAGTACAATCGAGATGTCTAGTCGAGTTCAGCTTGGGTTTGAATTCATGCTAGTTCCAATTGTTATAAGTTATTCTTCAGACATTGAGTCATCAACATGGATTTTGTCCTTTATCATCATTTTCGATAAGTGATGCAACTCCATTCTCAACCCCTGGCTTTTCAACTACCTTCATATCAAACTCTTGAAGTACCAGAATCACCTTAGAAGTCTTGCTTTAGCATCTTTATTCTTCATAAGGTACTTCAAAGCAGCATGGTCTGCATGCACAATCACTTTAGAGTTAACCAAATATAACCTGCATTTTCCAAATGACAACACCACAACCAATAGCTCTTTATATGTGGTTGCATACCTGGTTTGTGCACCATCTAGCGTTTGGCTGGCAGAGTAATCACGTTCAGCTTCTTTTCCTTCATTTGACCCATAACTGCTCCCACTACATAGTCATTAGCATCACACATGATCTCCAACGGTTAGGTCCAATATGGAGCTTGGACAGTAGGCACTATCACTAAAGCTTCTTTGATCTTCAAAAACGCCTCTAGACAGTCATCATCAAACAAAAACTATGTCTCCTTACACATAACGCGAGTGAATGATCAAGCTATCATAAATAATTCCTTAATAAATCTCCTATAGAAACATGTATATCCCAAGAAACCCCTCACATCCTTAACTATTTTTGGTGGTTGTAGCTGAATCATTACATCAATCTTGGCTTTATCAACTTCAATGCCCTTCTTAGAAATATTATGCCCCAATAATATGCCTTCTTGAACCATGAAATGACAGTTCTCCCAGTTCAGCATCAAGTTGGTCTCCACCCTGCTAAGTACCATGCACAAGTTTGGTAAACGCAAGGAAAAGGAAGAGTCATATATGAAAATTCTTCCATGAAGACTTCTACTATCTATCAAAAAAAAAAAAAGTCATATAGTGATGTAACATAGCAGGAGCATTGTACAAATTGAAAGGTATACGTATATAAGCAAATATGCCATAAAGGCAAGTAAAAGTGATATTTTCCTAATCATTCAGATGTATAGGGATTTGAAAGAATCCACTATATCCGTCAAGAAAACAGTAATAGGTGATTTATATTCTCCTTAGTATCACTATCATCTGTAGTATGAATAATCAACTCACACACACTTCTCAAGGTGATTTCCTTGGTATGATGTTGAACAGATTTTCCATGAGGTTGCCTTGTGGTTCTTACAGTTGACGAGGAGGCTTGCTGACTCTCTACATACTAAAGCATTGCACTAAGTTTCTCAAACTTGTTATTCAACTCACTATGGAAGGTATCAATCCTTTTGTTCACCTCAACAAATTTTTGAGTCAATTCAGCAGTCGTAGTCTTTTGTCCCTTTAATTTCTCGTCTAGTAAAGTCATAAACTCATGAGGTTGTGTAGAAGCTTTCGGAGGTACATACATTGGGTTGGTGGTCGGTTGAGGCTTTGGCGGATAGACTTGCTCCTGAGGGTTACGGTAAGGGTGGTTGGGGTTCAACCTAGAGTTGTTGTACGGCTTGTGACCTCCTCCTTCTTTCTATGAAGCACATCTCCTTAAACAAATCATTTGCTGCATATTCAAAATGTTCCTTCTCTGAAATCATGTGTACATGTTTTCTGATGAACTGAAAGCAACTTGTCCAACTTGTCATTTAAAGCCTAGATCTCCTTCTTGGTAGGTGAATATGAATCAGCCACTCCTCTTACTCTATGGTCATAGTCGTCATACTGTTCATCGGCCTGTGCAAGATTTTTAACCAATTTCCATCCATCATCATCTACATCTTTATTCAAAAAATTATTTTTCTTGCAATATCGAAGAGCATGCGGATTTTGGAAAGTACTTCGCGGTAAAAAGTACTGAACAATGAATCAGTGCTGAAACCGTGATAAGGGCACTGAATTTGGTAAGACTTGAAGCGTTCCCAAATAAAAAACCAAACTTTAAAATTTTACTTATTTGCACTAGAGTTCTTCGTGATTTTAATAAACTAAAATCATAAACTTTTATTATTAACTATAAACGTACATTTTGTGGAACTATAAACACACAATTTAAATATTACAAACAATAATAATTACTATATTACGCCAAAATAAATATACACAATCTAAACTATAAATCAAAATGTTGAGAATAGGTGATTCAATGATGTTGTCATTTTACAAATTTTCAAACCACAAGTGAGAACACCCTACCACAGTAACATGAGCATGATTTAAAAGTCATTTGACTAGTTCACAAAAAAAACTATAAATTAAAATAAATATCAAATTACTTAACAAAAATATTGTAATGTCTGCATACTTATTGTAAGTTACTACATAGTTATCATAAATTATTACATAATTATCTTAATAGTTACTATCTACATAGTTATTGTAAATGGATACATAGATATCATAACATGACTACATGATAATTTTGATTGAGAATCACACAAGTTAGATACCCCACTAAAACATTTGTAATCTTAATTATTCGTAAATTTATATTTAACTTAATTAATGCCACCACTAAAAAATGAAAATTACCCTCACTTTTTGTTCTTCTAAAGAGACTAGAACCCGTTACTAAAGTATTTCATCTTTATAAATAAATAAGCCCAACTATTATATATCTAAAATTTAAATTAAAAATAATTAAATAATCAAACTCTAGATGTATTTCTACCGATTTAAATCAATCTTTCTTCCCTCTCTTACACCCTCTCTCTTTCAATAAGTATATTTTTATAGTGAAGATATATTAGAGCAGGATTATTGAGAATTTCTAATTAGAGTTTTTTAGGAATATTTTATTATTATATTAGAGAAAAAATTGGTTAAGAAATGTAACTTAGGTTTGAATTTTTAAGAGGGATTATTGGTAGTTTCTTAAATGAGTTTCTTAAAAATAAATTATGTTTAGGAATTGGATTAAAGTTGTGTGCCTGAAGAAACCAACCAAAATCAGAATCAACCATTTGGTGGTTGATAAGTTAATCAACATCGAGTGGCTTATACACTTACGTGCCATGCCCATCACAATCAAAAGGCGAAGCATCATCCTGAGATGAATTCAAGACTCCTCTACTGAGAGCCGACTCAGCGAAATGGCATGCTCCAATGAGCTTCCTATTGCAAGAACCAGGCGGGAAACCACTGGTAACTTCACAGACGCCAGTAAACCCAGGAGGAACCGAATATGAATGCCCCGGGATTTTGTCACTAAAACTAGGATGAGTGGGGTCAATTCCAGTATCAATAAACCCTATAATAACTCCTTCCCCTGCATATTCAGAGCCTCCATCACGGAGCCACGCTCCACATGGCAAGCCTAAGAACTGAGGCGTGTGAGTGGTTGCTTTCTGCATATATCATGCACTTTTTTGGTAAGCTCCTCTCATGCAATATCCATAAAATGGACCAAGAAGTCACCCTGTCGTTCATAACATTGTTGTAACACCAATGATTAGAAACTTAACACCTGATAGAGTATAAATGTCAGAAGAAAACAACTCAACTACAAACTTTTCACATTGATATACTCACGCCTAGAAAGTCTGATGAACTTTAAAGATAAGCAGTTATCCATCAATAGGACCAGTATACCTGGTCGAGAAGAAGATAGTGCTTAATAGATCGAAGCCGTCCAATGAGGTCATACTGAATAACATAGTGATGGTCAGAAAGGTGTAGTTATCAGGATTGACATCAAAGAAGCAGTTATCATAACGAATACTATAAATTGTACTAATTATTACACAACAAGTTAATCCACAATCATACCTGAATATTGTGCCCACATTCTCTCATAACGTTTAGATATTTCCCTGTTGTCAATATTGTTGCAGCAATATTTGCAAGGAAGCCAGGAATAGTATCCTTCAGGCTGTATCTTTGGTTCCAATATTTAGCTGTAGAGTCCTGACTGAGACTCTCCTGTATGAATAAACTTGACAACTGTAAAATTAAGCAATTGACAATTGTGCAGATGAGCTGAACAAAATTGAAATACCTTTTTAAGAGACCTGTTTTCAGCAATGAAAAATTCCCCATACGGATCATCAATGATCCCTTCATAGACCCACCTTAATCAAACATTAACATATGTCAGTTGATACATCTATGAATACAATGAGCTATTTAGGAAATAGGATAACAGACTATTTGCTAATCACTCCTTAAAACCAAAGGGAAATATAGCCACATGTTGGACTTCGAGCATTTGTTACAATAGCACAGGGGAAGGAGCAGAGATTATAGCACAAAGTTTTTTTAGTATGAGTCTAATTACAAGTAAGAAAGAAAAGAGGCATGGGGAATCAACCTTTCCAATATACTCAGGTATGCATTGCTTGCACACTCTGTCATTTTCTCTAACAGTGACCTCACTGAATTATCACCAGCCATTGCTTTAGCCTAGAGAACAACATTCTCTACTTCCTCTCTAGCTGCCAGTCTATCAGCCTAAAGGAAAACCAGTTTCGTATTCATGAGCTCAGAAGTCAAAACAATGAATAAACACTAACAAGCGAAAACCGACAAGTAATCTGGGACCAAAGTAGCGGTAAGGCCGAGTCTGGAGCCACTCGATTCTCTGTCGGCAAAATGAGCAGATGGACAGTTCTTGAGAGTAACAATGTAAACAGAAGAAGAAACGGTAGCGTTTTGGTCAGAGTCTTCTAAACAGAACGTAGAGGAAGAAACCAAACACAACAGAAACACTAAACGCAAAAGAGAAGACTCCTCCATGATTCTTTAGCTAGAATTCTCAGAAGAAGAGGATAAAAATAATGAAAATTGCAGAGACCCATTAAAGCTCCATGAGAGTAGAGTAGAGTATCACAAACGCAATTAAGGAGAATGAGACAGGAGAGAGAGAAAGAGAGTCTTAAATCGATTCAATCAAACAAATGAAATCGATTCAATCAAACAAATGACTACGATTCAAGCAAACAAATGACTCACAAGTACTTGATTCTCTGTCGACATAACCATACCTTCAATCGCGAAGTCGAATCGATTCATCTTCACTTCATGCATGTCACCAGAGCGCGACGGAGCAACCGGCATGCAACGGAGCAAGCGCAGCACCTTTCTCCGGTCACTCCGGTCCAACAAGCTTTCGGAGAAGTCGATTTCTCCGATTTTCGCGAAGATACAAGAGAGAGAGAGCGGCGCTTGAGAGAGAGACGAGAGAGAGAGATGAGAAAGAAATGCGTTTGGTATGCCACGTCAGCGTTTTTTCCGGGTGCAAACGTTTCTTAATTAAGAAACGTTTCTCCTTTTTTTTTCCTTTTTTTAATTATTGTTGGGCCTTAGAAACGGCTTAGAACCTTGCGTTAAGCCTGGTCTTAGAATAGACCACAATTTACTTTTATTGACTAGAATATAATTTATTAAAATAGCACAAGTTTTTAGGTATAAAAATACTTTTATTTCTTGACATTTCCAGTTAATTTCGATGAATGCAATTAACATGAACAAACAAACAAATTTATTTTTTTATCTCCCTTCATTTTAGGGGGTTTGTTTCTACATTCTTCCTCTTTATCAATTTCTCTGTACTGTCTCTCTCACTCTCGCACTGAAATCTTAAACATCCTATGTTCTTCCTCTTTCTCAATTTCTGTGTATTTGTCTCTTTCACTCTCGCTAAGCCCGTAATATTATTGGGTCGGTGTACAAAGTTCTACAAAATTGATGGCCTTCTTCATCGGAAAGCTGACTTGAGGTGAAGAAGACACAAATAAGAAAGAAGCCTAAACGACGCAAATTACATCATGTTGGTTCAGCTTCCTCGCTTGACAAGCTCTCTAAGAGAGCCATTCGACATCGAACAAGCTCGTTATAGATTGGCAAATTCTGATGTCTGTTTCTGTTTTCCTTATAGGTAAGCGAGTTGTTCTTCTTCTGTACCCATGGCAAAAAGTATCCTCATGGTTCACAGAACAGAAGAGCAACTAAGATGGGTTACTAGAAAGCCACTGGGAAAGAACGTGATGTGAAGTCGGGTTCTGAGGTAATTGGAACAAAGAGGACTCTTGTCTTCCATCTTGATCGTGAACCAAAAGGCGCATGAACATGATGGCGTATGCACGAGTACTGCATAAAAGGAGAATCGTTGGTAATCTGTTCTGAGAGTTTGTTTCCTCAAATCACATAGGATGTGCTTCTGCTTATGGTTGGTTTAGGAGGAAAGTAAATCATATACTTTAATGCCGTTTCTAACTTTTGGATTCTCCAAGCCGTCTAGTTGAGGAATACATTTAGCAGTTTAGGATTTTTGTCTTTTGGCTTAAATTGATTGCATTGTCGTCTGTTAATTCTAGGATGATGCTTTGATTGTTTGCCGGCTTAGGAAAAACAAAGAATTTCATAGTTGTACATTGGTTTCCATGTTTCAGGTTAAAAAATGGAAGTGAAAAAGTAGCAAGAGCGTTAAGCGAACACCTGTCGCTACCTCCACTACCACAGAAAGTTGTTTCTGTAGCTAATAACGGAAAGAGAAGAGCAAATACGTTATTTTTTGGGCTCTTGAGAAGTTTATACCTGAAGGTTTCTCGGATTTTAAATTGCTTTATGTTCGTAATCACGCTATGTATATCCCTACTCCAAGTAAGTTTGTAACACAAAGATTCAGAATCTGTTGTTTTTGTGTTCAAAGATCGAGTTTTTTCTTAATTTTTGAGTACGGTTTGATATCAGTGGGGAATGCAATATCGGTAGCAGAGCTTCGAGACGATGTCGTATCAGCTTATGAACAAGAAGTTGATTGGAATACAAACGAGATGCTTCGTCCATATAAGAAATTTTTTGAAAGGACAAAGGTTCTATTCTGTCTCAAAATCCTCTGTTTTCTCAAAATCTGTTTTTATTTATTTCCTCTGTCCCATTTTTGGCACGGTGGGACGTTATTATATGTGTCGTGTCTCTGATATTAATGTTTTTTTTTATCTTAGAATAAGGCTTATGAAAGGAAGAACCAGTGTAGCTTTTGTTGCTTCTTCTCGTTTTTGACATAAAAACAGATGATGTTTTTGTGTAGGCGGCTTTTGTTTTATGGGACGTTATTATATGCTCCGTTGAAAGATCTTCAATCAGTTACTTCTAATATAGCACCCCGTCGGAGGAAAACCCTAGAAGAGAAGACGAGATTCTGAGAATGAAGTTTGCTTTCACTCTGAAACTTCGATCTGTAAGTTGTGGATATCGTAATCGTGCTTTAATTTTGTTTGAATCGTTTCCTGTGTAGCCCTAAGTTTGTGGTGCTTAACTCTTAGTAGTTATAGATGAAGGATATTCGTGTGAGAATCTAGTTGGAGAGATTCCATTGATAGATAAGTATCTCACACTGATTATAATTTGGTTTTGCTCAAATACTTTGCCTATGTCAGTGTGCCTATAAGCTTCCAAGATAGATGCAGCTAGTAAGAAGAAGGAAGAAGGAAATTCAAAGTTTAAAGCAGGCAATTCATTGAATATGACTCATCCTTAGTGAGGAAGAGAAGAAGCAAGCAAAAGCATTTTAAGTGGCGTGCAATCTCAATAATGCAGCCTTCAAACTCAGATTGAAGGATCAAAAGCAGGCTGAAAAACTATGCACAAAGGTAAGAAAACAAAGGTTAAGACTACATAAAGTTTTTTCTTTTAGTTTCAAAATCTAGCTCAAAGAAGGAAACTATGCTTTTTGGTATTTAGTTCTTAGAATAAGAAAGCACCACTGGAAAGCCTTATAGAATAACACAAACATACATGGAGATGGCTGATTTGGACTTGGCTAAGATGTCAAGAAAGAAGGAAATTGTGCTTAAGCTTGCTTACCGTAGTTTGTTAGTGTCATTATTCGATATAAGCCTTGTATGAATAAATATTGATCTCAACATTTGATATCTTGTGAATCTATTCCATTATGATCATATTGATTGAATGACAATTCATCGCTTGCCTAAATCGATAAGGTGTTGGGTTTACGACTAAAACGAGTGTTACCTAAGCTTATCTCTGAGTCTCAGTCGGCCTTTGTTTTAGGAAAGCTTATATCTGATAATATTTTAGTTGCTCACAAAATGTTTCATGCTTTGCGAACTAATAACACTGTTAAAAGTCAATATATGGCTATAAAAACAGACATAAGTAGAGGGATACACTGGAAAAAATGGGAGGCGTAGTGTAAACCAAAGTCCGGGGGAGGACTTGGTTTTAGAAATTTGGGGGACTTTAATTCATCCCTATTGGCTAAACAACTTTGGTGCCTAATAAAGTATCCACACTCGCTTCTAGCGAAAGTTTTGAAGGGAAGATATTTTAAGGATCAATGCCCATTAGAGGCGCCAATGAAGGCGAATCCATTGTATGGTTGGCGGAGCCTTTATTCAGCTCGTTCTTAAGTGATTACGGGTAGTATTAGGAAAATTTTAGATGGTGAAACCATCAGGGTTTGGAAGGATCCTTGGATCCCGGACATGGTTCCACGACTGGCCAATGGATCAAATCTGAATTTGTTCCCAGATCTTACTCTTGATCAATTTATTGATCAGAGATCGGGTAAGTGGAAAGAAGTGTTAGTTCAACAGTACTTTGATCAAGAGGATGTTAGATTAATATTGGCTACCCCCAATCCCGCGATGGTAGAGACCGAATCACTGGGGTTGACACTTTACTAGGACATGGCTTTATTCGGTCAAATCTGGATATCAATTAACAGAAACCTTAACTCAATTAACAAAGAGTCAATCGGGTCCTACGTTTAAAGCCTTGTATAATAAAATCTGGAAGTTGAATTATCCAAACAAGATCAAACACTTTATCTGGCAATCTTTATCAGATTGTACAGCAGTTAATCATAATTTAGTTCAAAGAGGGCTAAATTGTGATATTCAGTGTACACACAGTAATGCGGATCAAGATACAATTAATCATGTTCTTTTTCTTTGTCCCCCAACCCTACAAGACTGGGCACTATCCTGTATTCCGTCTGCGCCGGACATTTTTTCGGGCAAATCTATCTGGTATAACATGGACTAATTGTTATGGCGTTTACCGGATAATGACAATTCTAATATGTCGCCTTGGATTTTATGGCACATCTGGAAATCGCGAAATAATTATTGTTTTGCCAGTTAAGATATTGAACCTAGCAAGATTATACAGAACGTAATAATAGATCATAACAAATGGACTAAGGCATGTACTGCATCTAAAGAGGTTTGAGGACCATCTGAAGGTCACTTGGACGCAAGTAAGTCATCATTGGCTTTCACCACCACAACTAATATTAGTTTCACATACTATAAATGCTATGTGAACGCTTTCTAGAAGGATACCGACCATCGTACAGGGTGGGTTGGTTATGTTTCCAGATTCAGTGGGAGGAGAGTGTATGGGCGCAAGAGGAATTCATCAAAGCCTTTATGCCCTTCATGTGGAGGTGGAAGCGGTATTATAGGCAATGGAGTCTCTATTGGCGTTACAAATCACGGAGGCGGAAACATCGATGGATTACGGGACACTGGTGCAGATTTTTAACCGACCAGAGGAGTGGCCAGCGTTTCTTCCATATCAAGAGGAGTTTATGCGGTTAAGTAATATTTTCTTTGTTTTTTCCATTTTCGATTGTACCGCGTTCTTTGAATCATAAAGCGGATGCCCTAACCCGTCGTTCAAAGGTTTCGCTTGTCTATGATTGATGTATTTTCATCCGTGGTTTTTCAATTTATAAAGTATGCCATTAACAAAAAAAAATATTAAATCAATTTATCTAATAATTTTTTTTTTGGTGAGCTTATAAAGACCAAAAAAGTGTTTGTCACACTAAGCTACAAATCTAGGGTTTTTACAAAACTAAATAACATAAACTTTTATGTTATTCATCACAATTTCTCTATTATTTGTTAATTATTATATTTGAAAATTCGTTTATTATTTCCAACAAACTTCCAGAAAAAGATTTCGGCTAGAAGTTTTTATTTTATTTTTTATGGTCATGTTAGTGTAAGAAACCAACATTGTCCCTTAATTTTGTTAAGAATCAAACTTTCAAAGCATTAACACAGAGAACACCATTTGTTTTTAGCAGATAAAGCATTAACACAGAGAACACCATTTGTTTTTAGCAGATAAAGACTGCCTATTTTTGGTTTTCTTTTTGATTAATAGAGAACGGAAAAAAAAACAAATAACAAACTGAAAGAGAAATGGAGTGCAAATGGCTCTTAACCTAGTTGCAGGCGGTAAGTCCACTTAAGGCAGCTCATTTGCACAATCAGGAATTGAGTCCCCCTACCTACATTATGTAGGAATTTGGCTAGTGGACAGGTCAGTTGTGGCAAAATATAATTTGCCATTGACAAAAAAAAAAAAACTGAGAGATAAATGGAGAATGTGGCTCCTAGATATTAGGAAGACTCATTCTCCTTATTTGATGGAAACAACAATACGGAAGCAAATAACAATTTGAAAAGAAAAGTATTTTTGGTTCAATTGAATTAAACCAATTAACGCTGGTTTGCAATTCTGGTTCTGCTTGGGACTTTCCTAACCGGTGGTGTAGTCTCAACTATACTCCCAACCCTGAAATCGACTATGTCCTCAAGGTGAAAATTAGGAAAACTGTCATGAATCTGTTGTTCTTCCTCCTAAGTCGCATCTTCAAAATTTATGTAGAGGTCCTTTGTTTGTCAATTGGTAGGAGTCTTGCTCTTAGAAAGATCGAATCTTGCAATTGGTATGGTTGGGTAGTAAGATATATTTACTTGCAAATCGATCACAACACAAATTCCTTTTACTTTATATTTTCTTCTCGATACAGATGTTATCAAGGGCCTTTCAGCTTTGATACCGATGAAGAGATCCTCGATGGTGAGGTCTCATATTCAGATTCAACGACTCGATTTTGGTGAGTCTGAAACAGTGAAAACTAGTTTTAGAAAAAAGGCGAAGAACACGACAAGGATTATGGCTCTATGCTTGATACAACTCGGTCCGATCTTGCTTAGGATTCCTCAGTTAAGCTTGATCTTAGCTCTTTCTCTCAAATTCTCAAAGAGATGAAGTAGGCTAAGGCTCAAGACACAAGCTTGAAAAGAAACCTACTTTTATTCATGATCAAATCTGAAGAATACAAAAGAAAAGCTAGAGTTTATATAGGCTTGAATCTATAATGGTCATAAGGTTAACATAGGAAAGAGAAATCAAAAAAATAAATGTCCAACGAACATGTAAATTTGAAGCCGTTGGAGAAGATGTGATGATCAAGTTTTCAGTTTTAAGTCATGTCTAGTTTCTTTGATTGAATTATACAAAAAAAATAACTTTGTAGTCAAGGAATAAGTATGTGGAAAATTAAGTATTTAGTCATTAAAATGTAAGTGTAGCCAAGCACATTCATATATAGTCATTGCAATATGTGATATTCCAAATCATTAAAATCTCACCAGTCATCCAATCAAAATAAATATGTAGCTCTTAATGAACACAAATATGCAATATATTTTAAGACTTATAAGTATATTAATGAACTAATAAGTGTATTACAGAGTTAAAAAGCATGTAACATACTTATTGCACTTGTAAGTATGATAATACATAACTAGATAAATATGCAAAAAAACACATTATTTGATTCAATTATGTAATTACAAATCACATAACTATGTTGCATACTTATATCTAAGAATTGTACACATAGATATTGATTCTATAACATACTTACCAAATTATGTATTGTTAAAAGAGATAACTATAAGACATAATTACCTATACAAATATTTATGTAGTCACAACGAATTTAAAATGTTACCTAATCAACATATTTGAAAAATTATGTCGTAGAATAACCAAAATATAACAAATATTTATAAAGTATGAAAAAGTTTTGACTTGTCTCATTCTAGTAATCCTTCATACTTTTATATAGTATATTTATTGTTAGAACTAGATGATTATTATCTTCTACTTGTAATTCATCAAATGAATTCAGTTTCTTATTGAAAAATAGATTTGAAAAATTGACCCCTACAAAATATACTTTTATATTTGGTGAAGATTCTTTTTTCATTTAAAGAATTTATTACAAGATTTATAAATTATAATTGTGTTATATCTTTCCCACGCAAAAGAAAATTTATACATCTGCCACTGCCTTAAATCTAAAATACACTTTAGCTAAAATTCTCGGTTCTCATGTTACGTAATTTTTATTCAATATTAAAAACTTTGATTTTTTATTAATAGACCTATTTGATTTAAAACTAGTTTAATACCATAATATATGTGGGGTAGATTGTTGAAAATATAACTAACTAAATTGTTTAAATAGAGATATAACTAGAAAATGACCAAAATGCAAAAGAAAAGTGATACTTTGTTTATGTAGAGGTCCTTTGTTTGTCAATTGGTAGGAGTCTTGCTCTTAGAAAGATAGAATCTTGCAATTGGTATGGTTGGGTAGTAAGATATATTTATTTGCAAATCAATCACAACACAAATTTCTTTTACTTTATTTTTTCTTCTCGATATAGATGTTATTAAGGGCCTTTCAGCTCTAATACCAATGATAAGATCTTCGATGGTGAGGTTTCAGATTCAGATTCAACGACCCGACTTTGTTAAATCCGAACTAGTGAAAACTAGTTTTAGGAAAAAAGTGAAGAACACGACAAGGATTATGGCTCTATGCTTGATACAATTTGGTCCGATCTTGTTTAGGAATCCTCGGTTAAGCTTGATCTTAACTCTCTCTCTCTCAAATCTTCAAAGAGATGAAGTAGGCTAAGGCTCAAGACAGAAGCTTGAAAAGAAACATACTTTTATTCATGATCAAATCTGAAGACTACAAAAGAATGGCTTGAACTTTGCTCAAGTCAGAAGGTTAACATAGGAAAGAGAAATCAAAAAAGTAAATGTCCATCGGGCAATTAAATTTGGAACAGTTGGAGAAAATGTGTGTTAAGAGTTGACTCAAATTAGCCGGTTTTGTGTCATTCCGGTTTGGTTCAATTTAATTTCCGGTTTTGGTGATTTTTCGGTTCAACTCTGAAACTTCAGATTTCTGTTCTTTGAAGAATCGATCTCGAGCTCTTTCAATGGTCTTGTGAAGTTGTTGCTCATTCTGTTGGATGCTTCATCTCTTTCTTATATTGTATATAATCAATTCGATGTCTTCTTGATTTGAGTTGTTACTGCGAGAGTTGTATTCTTTCTTCTTCTTCTCCAAAATTTGTAATCGCCATTGTTGCAGAGATTTTCTTCTCTGTAATGTGTTTGATATAGTGAATTGCTGGATTCGATTCAGCCCCAGATGTAGGCTAGTCATATCGGCTAGTTGAACTGGGTAACAAATTCGTGTGTTCTTGCAATTCAAAGTTCATTTTCGCAAGCTTAATTGATTGAATGTTCAAGTGTTCTTCATAGTGTTCGAACTACAATTGGTATCAGAGCTATGGCGAAACCGAAATCAATGACGAAGATTGAACTGTTCGATGGTAATTCTGACTTCTCTCTCTGGAAGATTCGAAATCAAGCTCATCTTGGTATTCTTGGTTTGAAGAATGCAATCACCGATTTCTCATTGACAAAGATGATATCATGTGATACAAAACCTGAAAATAGTAGCAGTGATGAATCTTTATCAAGAGAAGTTCCCGATTTGGAGAAGATTGAACAGTCAGAGCAAGCTAGAAACCAAATCATCTCTCATGTTGGTGATACAGTTTTGCGGAAAATAAATCATTGCGAAACAGCAGCTGATATGTGGTCTCTCTTGAACAAATTGTACTTGGAAAAATCTCTTCCAAATCGAGTATATCTACAACTGAAGTTTTACTCCTTCAAGATGAATGAGTCAAAATCAATTGATGAAAACGTTGATGAGATTTTGAAGATTATTGCAGAGTTGGGAAACCTTGAAATCTCTATATCAGAAGAGGTACAGGCAATCATCTTAATGAATTCTCTACCATATGGTTATGATCAATTGAAGCATACTTTGAAATATGGAAATAAGAGTCTATCTTTGCAAGATGTTGTGTTCTCAGCTAAATCACTTGAAAGGGAAATGGCAGAACATAAGACTCTGGATAAGCGATCTTCTTCAGTTCTTTATACGAGTGAGAGAGGTAGATCTCCACCAAGATCACATGCAGGAAACAGTAATGGAAGACAAGGAAGAAACAAGAGTCGATCAAAATCAAGATCTAAAGTTACCTGTTGGTTCTGTAAGAAAGAGGGTCATGTTAAGAAAGATTGTTTTGCTAGAAAAAGAAAAGAAGAAAGTGAGGCACAAGGGGAAGCAGGCGTGATTACAGATAGCTTGGTCTTCTCAGAAGTCTTGGCAGTTAACAATCAAAATGTTGAAGATGTATGGGTGATAGATTCAGGATGTACATCTCACATGACTGCAAGAAGAGATTGGTTTTGTAGTTTTCAAGAAGGAGACTTAACCACAATCTTGCTGGGTGATAACAGAGTTATCAAATCTCATGGCATTGGTACTATCAAAATCAAGGCCAAAGGTGGATCGATTAGAATCCTTAATAATGTGAAGTATGTTCCTGATCTTAGAAGAAATCTTATCTCTGCAAGCACCTTAGATAGATTGGGTTATGATCATTCAGGTGGAAATGGGAAAGTTAGATACTTCAAAGGCAACAAAACAGCTTTATGCGGAAGCCTGTTTAATGGTCTTTATATTCTTGAAGGTCACACAATCGAGAACGAAGCCTGCAATGTTAAAGAACAAGATAAGAGAACTGCATTATGGCACAGTCGTCTGGGTCATTTAAGCATCAACAGTTTGAAGGTTCTTGTTCAGAAAGGTTTAATCGAAAAGAAAGAAATCAATGAGCTAGATTTCTGTGAGCATTGTATCATGGGAAAGGCTAAGAAGTTAAGCGTCAATATTGGAAAACATCAGTCAGTTGATGTTTTGAGTTACATTCACACTGATCTTTGGGGGTCTCAAAACACCACTCCATCTAAATCAGGTTTCAAATATTTCCTTTCTCTTATTGATGACAAGTCACGAAAAGTGTGGGTCTGTTTCCTAAAGTCTAAAGATGAAACTTTCAGTAAGTTCTGTGAATGGAAACAGTTAGTTGAAAATCAAACTGATAAGAAAGTAAAATGTCTTCGATCTGATAATGGTCTTGAATTTTGCAATGCAAAATTTGATGAATTCTGTAAGACTCATGGGATTGAAAGGCACAGGACATGTGTGTACACTCCTCAGCAAAATGGAGTTGCTGAGAGAATGAATCGTACACTTATGGAAAAAGTAAGGTGCCTCCTAAATGAGTCAGGTCTTGATGAAAGTTTTTGGGCTGAAGCTACTGCAACAGCAGCTTATATTGTGAATAGATCACCTTCTGCTTCTATTGATCACAATGTACCAGAGGAACTCTGGTTGAATAGAAAGCCAGGTTATAAACATCTAAGGAAATTTGGTTCTATTGCTTATGTACTTCATGATCAAGGCAAGCTAAAGCCTAGAGCATTAAAGGGAGTATTTCTGGGATATCCATCAGGTACTAAAGGCTATAAAGTCTGGTTATTGGAAGAAGAAAAATGTGTCATAAGTCGGAATGTTACCTTTAATGAAGACCTGAGCTTTAAAGACATAAAGCAGAATGAATCAGAAAGAGAAAATGATTCAAGATGTGTTTACAAACCTTATACAGTAAACACTGAAGTCGAGCTCCATGTTAAAGACAATAACAATCAAGGGGGAGCAAATTCAAGAATCTCTGTTCCTGACCATACATCTGGAAATGAAGATATGACTGAAGAAGAGTCTGAGACTGACTTGTCAAGCTACCAATTGGCAAGAGACAGATCAAGGAGAGAAATTAAAGCCCCCAGTAGACTTCAAGATTATGCTCAACTTTTGACAGAAAACAGCACTCAATTTGCAATGGCTCTGATAGCCTCAGTCATCATCAGTTCAGATGAACCACAATGTTATCATGATGCTTTAAAAGATAACAATTGGAATGAATGGAGTAAAGCCATGGAGGATGAAATGAATTCACTACTTAAAAGTGGAACCTGGGATTATGTTGATCGTCCAAAAGACAGACATGTTATTAGTTGCAGGTGGCTATACAAAATTAAACCTGGTATTCCAGGAGTTGAACCAGAAAGATACAAAGCCAGATTAGTTGCAAGGGGCTTTACTCAAAAGGAGGGGATAGATTTCCAAGAAATCTTTGCTCCATTGGTAAAACATGTTTCTATTCGAATCCTTATGTCTGCAGTTGTCTATAAGGATTTAGAATTATAACAAATGGATGTTAAAACTGCCTTCTTGCATGGTGATATAGAAGAAGAATTGTATATGGAACAGCCAGAGGGTTTTGATTTAGCTAAAGGTACTGACAAGGTCTGCCTTCTAAAGAAAGCTCTTTATGGTTTAAAACAGGCACCAAGGCAATGGAACATATGCTTTGACCGATTCATGAAAGAAGAAGGTTTCACTCGAAGTGATCAAGATCAATGCGTATATGTGAAAGAGGTGAGCCTTGATAATTTTCTGTACCTCTTATTATACGTTGATGACATCTTAATAGCAGCAAAGGAAATGAGTATAATAACTGCTCTGAAAAGAAGATTAAGTCAAGAATTCGAGATGAAAGGTATGGGAGCTGCTAGCAGAATACTTGGCATTGACATTACTCGAGATAGGATCAAAGGTACTCTGTGTCTAGATCAATCAAAATATCTTGAGAAGGTTCTTAAAAGGTTCAATATGTCAGATGCTAAAACTACAAATACTCCAATTGGTTCCCATTTTAACCTCTCTGCAATCAAAGATGAATCAGAGGTATTAGATACAGATTTGACTCCTTATTCAAGTGTTGTAGGTAGTGTGATGTATGCAATGATAGGCTCTCGTCCTGATCTTGCCTATGGTGTTGGTCTAGTAAGCAGATTTATGAGCAAACCAGGAGAGATTCATTGGGAGGCAATTAAATGGTTGCTTCGATACATCAAAGGATCAAAAGACCTGAAGTTAGTATATACAAAAGAGAATAACTTTGACATCTGTGGTTACTGTGACTCAGATTTTGCAGGGGACCTTGACAGAAGAAGGTCAACTTCTGGTTATGTTTTTACAGTAGGAGGTAACACAGTTAGCTGGAAATCAAACTTCCAACAAATTGTTGCCTTATCAACTACAGAGGCAGAGTTTGTTGCTCTAACTGAAGCTGTAAAAGAAGCAAAATGGATACAAGGTCTGTTGGATGATTTCAAACTCCATGCAAAGGAAACCAAGATCTGGTGTGACTCTCAATCTGCAATTTGTCTTTCAAAGAACAATGTGTATCATGAACGGTCAAAACACATGGCTGTTAAGAGGTCTTTCCTGAGAGATATAATTGAAGTTGGTGAGATTCATATCCTGAAGATTCACACATCTAGAAATCCAGCAGATATTCTTACCAAATGCTTAGCTATAAGCAAATTTGATTCAGCCTTAAAGCTGATCAAGTTACTATGAAGTCTATGACTTCATGCTGCTGAAGGTTCAATCCATGTAAAGGCTTTTCACTTGTTCTTCAAACTGCTATTTGATTCAAGGGGGAGATTGTTAAGAGTTGACTCAAATTAGCCGGTTTTGTGTCATTCCGGTTTGGTTCAATTTAATTTCCGGTTTTGGTGATTTTCCGGTTCAACTCTGAAGCTTCAGATTTCTGTTCTTTGAAGAATCGATCTCGAGCTCTTTCAACGGTCTTGTGAAGTTGTTGCTCATTCTGTTGGATGCTTCATCTCTTTCTTATATTGTATATAATCAATTCGATGTCTTCTTGATTTGAGTTGTTACTGCGAGAGTTGTATTCTTTCTTCTTCTTCTCCAAAATTTGTAATCGCCATTGTTGCAGAGATTTTCTTCTCTGTAATGTGTTTGATATAGTGAATTGCTGGATTCGATTCAGCCCCAGATGTAGGCTAGTCATATCGGCTAGTTGAACTGGGTAACAAATTCGTGTGTTCTTGCAATTCAAAGTTCATTTTCGCAAGCTTAATTGATTGAATGTTCAAGTGTTCTTCATAGTGTTCGAACTACAATGTGATTATCAAGTTTTTAGTTTTTTGCTGCATTTGGTTATGACTTCAACATTAACTCCTGACTTCAACGTTTCCATGTGCTTCATATTTTGTTTCAGTTGCAGTATTTGTTACAGTTTCATAAGCATTCTGGTTGAGTTTCAGGATTATTCAACTGTGTATGAGCCATGGCAGAGGCAGCTATTGGAGCTATGTTCAGTTTTTGGGACTTATTCGGCAGTATTTTGGAGCTTTGTTTGTCATTAACATTTTTATTTAGCTCTGAAAGTTGAAATACGTGAACCTGCAACTTTTAGCTAGTATCCATTGTTTTTGAAAACTTGTGAAAAAAAACTGTTACCATCTCAACATCTATCTATAATCTAGTCTTTTGAAAAAGTCAAAGTTTTAAATTATCAGTACGTACTACGATCTTATCGATTACGTAAACGCTTCAATCATCTCTTCAAGACTGAGACTATGAATGTATTACAGAAATTGTGCAAGAGGATTATACGGGGCCAACTATGTTTTTTTTTACCATTCACAAAAATTAAAGTATAGTACAAATGATTTGTGCAGTTTAGAATATTAGGAAAATGAATGACATGCACAGCCCTTGGCATGTACGCCCAGTCATGCATTTTTCTTTTTCTTGTTTTTATATTTTTAAATTTTTTATTGTGATTTTATAATGTATTCATCTCTATTTCTTCATTCACACAATTTACTTAAATTTTCATTTTTTGGAAGAAGAATCGAAGAAAAATGAAGATCAAAAAGGATTACAAAGAATCTTAAAGAAAGAAAAACAAACTTTCTTATGTTCGATACACACAAAGAAGATTGTCTTCTAATAGAAGTCAATTTTCAGAGTCAGTTTACTCATAACTGAGAATGTAATCTAAACCATAATAGATTAGGACTTAACCGAAATAAACCAAAAAAAATTACTAATCTAATATTCTCTCTCAAGATGACATTCACAACAATTTTAATGACATCTTGCAAATGAAACCATGAAACTTGCCTGGTCCTAAGGTTTTGTGAGAACATATGCCACTTGGAGATCCGACTTGACATGAAGTGTTTTGATGAGACCGCTTGAGACTTTTTCCCTGAAAATGTGACAGTCAAGCTCCAAATACTTGGTTCTCTCGTGAAAAAAGGAATGTTTGCTATGTGAATAGCAGCAGTGGAATCACAGAAGAAAGAGACTGATTTCTCTTGAGGTATATGTAATTCGATGAGAAGATTGATCAGCCACTGAACTTCTTTTACATCAAAACTCATGGCTCTGTATTCTGATTCTGCTTAAGACAACAAGACTGTGCTTTGCTTTTTGTTCTGATACCATGTTGGAAGAAAAATCAAAGAAGAACAATGTAATGTAACCATTTCATTGAAGATAAAAAGGATTACAAAGAATCTTGAAGAAAGAAAAACAAACTTCCTTATGTTCGATACACACAAAGAAGAAGAACATTGTCTTCTAATATAAGCCAATTTACAGAGTCAGTTTACTCATAACCGAGAATGTAATTTAAATTTTTATAGACCAGACTTAATCGAAATAGAGCAAAAAAGATTACTAATCTAATATCCTTTCTTCATGATTCCTACGAGAAGGTATATTTTTCATTAGTCATATTTTTTTATCAACTTAATCATTTATTTATTCAATACAAAAATTGTAAAAATGCCGATAATCATAAAACATAACAAACAAAATAATATTAGTGATACTCAAAGATAATATTTTCAACACGATGAAAAACAACATTTTCAAACATTATTTGTTAATTTTTGTTATCAGAAAATATTAAATTGTTATAAAATATGATATTGTTATTTTTATGAAATGTTTGAGTTTTGTTTGTAACTATTAATACAAACTTATAATACAATTTACAAATCTAGTGGAAAATTAAATCAAATGTTGAATTGAAATATATATATATATATATATATATATATGAAAAGATAATGAGCGTATAATAATGTGTATATAATATATATATATATATGTAACCAAAGCTCACATGTATATTTTTGGTATTGCAATTTTCCATCTCTTATATAAGAGACATAAATTTTATGGAGAAGCGGTTAGCCTCGGAATAAAATGTTGGAAGTCTAAATTTTAAGCAAAAATTCTTCTTATACACCTCCAAATGTTTAGTAATGGAGTTTCTCGCCAAATAACCAACCATATTGTACACCTCCAAATACTCAACAATTAGGTTTCTCGCCAAATATTCAATTATATGGTACACTTCCTAATGCTTACCAATTGAGTTTCTCTCCAAATACTCAACTATATGTTACACCTCCAAATGCTCAACAATAAAGTTTCTTGGCAAACAACCAAACATATTGTACACTTCCAAATGCTCAAAAGGATTCATCATAATTGGTCTACAATGGGGTTCGTCATCAAACACCACAAAAAAATAGGAGAATTTTGACGAAAAAGGGCTTTGCAAGAACGTCACAAATAGCTGTTTAAGACAGCCTTGCGATGTCAACCAAGTTATCGCTATTCGATATTTGCTAGTCGCAAATATATATACCTCGCAGGGGTGTCTCAAGATGTGCGACGCGCGAAATGCGTCATAAAGCGCAAAACCAACATCGCAAAGGCGAAGCAGATATTGCGGGGTGGAATCGATGTCGAATCCTGCAAGGTTATTGCGGCGCATAGCCTTAGACAGAGATGCGAGAACAAGGTTTGTGACTTTTATACGACACTTAGTCTTGCGGCACCTCTGCGAGATTTAGCTTTGCGAGGCAATTTGTTGCGACGTCTATGCGGCGGATTGTATAATATTTTTTTTTTTTTGTTAAAAAAAAATCACAAAAATTATAAAATAAAATAAATACAAATAAATTTTTTTACAAATTGCATTTTTAAAATATAAAAATCCTTTAATTATTTCACCGAGCTGAATCGCGCGTTTTTAGTGTTTTTCTCTGCAAACACATTAACTAACTCTAGATCCTTTTTTGCCATGATAAACCACAAGCGATCATATGACAAAAAATTTCTTCTTTATTTTAGCTAGTTCGCTGTCGTCCTATCTAACTTATGTGACTCACGATCTACTATATATCTCATATCATTAAAAGCTCCGGAGGGTTGAGAAAAAAATCCTTGTGGCGATATAAAATATTACTTAATTCATTCAATACTGTCAAAAAACATTTTATAATTACAAAAAAAAACTAATTACTAAAAAATGTTTTTTAAATTACAGAATATTTTAAAATACTTATAACTTTCAAAATGTTTTCGAAATCATTTTGTGTTAATTATTAAAGACGTTTTGTTAAACCAAAAAACGTTTTTCCAATATCATTTTATAAACAAAAACATTTTCTTAAATTATATTGAATTCATCTAATAATTTTTGAAAACGTTTTATAATTATAAATAATTTCTATTTATCTTATATATACTTTACAAAACATATTTTCTCTCTCCAAACTTTTAAAAAATGTCTTTAAAATTACAAAAAGTTTTAAAATTGTTTAAAACTTACAAAAACGTTTTTGAAATCATTTAAGTTTTTATGTTAGTTATTAAAAACGTTTTGTTAAAACCAAAAAGAAACATATGTTCAAAATAATTCTATAAAAAAGTATTTTATAACTGAAAGTTACTAATTCAATTTATAAGTAACAAAAACGTTATTAAAATACAAAACTAAGTTTTATATATAGATAAACCACAAAACATTTTAAAACTTTTTGAAACGCTTTAATAACTTTTTTAAAATTATAAAATATTATTAAAAAAATTTAAAAGTTTCTAAAACGTTTTACAAAAAAAATCCTAAATTTTGGAATCTTTAAAAACGTTTTGTAAATCCAAAAAATGTTTTGTAAATTTGAAATAAACATTTTTAAAAATCTAGATCTAAATTATAAGATCCTAGATCTACATTGCAATCCTAAATCTAACAAATTGAAGCCTAGATCTACATTCCAAAGCCAATATTGAAGAAAAATCAATTACATTGAGAGGAGAAGGAGATCCACTGCAGTAAGAAGAGGTCGCCGATGATGGAGAGAGTCGGAGCTACGTGGCAATGGAGAGGCATTGCTACGTGAAAGGACTTATAGAATATATGTCCAGAGAACTAAAACATATTCAATATGATTGATGATTGATTATCGATGTATGTAAGTTTCCATGAATTTTCAATTTCATATCTTCATATAGTATACGGTGTTTTGTTCAGGAAAGGTTGGGGTTAACGGTTATGGTTTTACTGCCTGCGACGTCTGGACCACATTCCTCGCAAGGCTTATTTTTTAAAAAAGTTTCCGAGAAGCTATGTGAAAGGACTTATAGAATAAGTTTGGGATTTGTCTCGAGAACTAACACGTATTAAATATGATTGATGATTGATCATCATTGTATGTAGGTTTCCATGGATGTTCAATTTCATATGTTCATACATTATATGGTATTTTGTTCGGGAAAAGGTTGGGGTTAACGGTTACATTTTCACCACTTGTGCGACATCCTTGCAATTTATATATGATACATTTAAATACTTAAACAACTTAAGCAGAAGGTTCTCTCTTCAGCTTCTTCACCATTTAAACTTCTTCCTTCACAGAAATCCTAAATTTGGAAATTTTGAAAACCATGAAAAGGAATTAAGAGCTCAAAATCTTCATCAGTGTCTTAATAAATGTAATTTTTATTTAAAAGTTCACAAGAATCTAAGTGAAAAGACTTACATATGATACATTTTAATACTTCAACAACTTAATCAGTGTCTTCTTCTTCCTTCGTCTCGTTGAACACTTCAAAGTCCGTGTTTTTCTTCCCCTGAATCATTCGAAACAATATCTTATACTTCTTGTTCAAAATGTCGTAAAATTTAGTTTCACATGGCACATGTATTCCAAAATTTACAGTTGATTTATTGGAACCATGGTCGTATGTATGAAAAGTGTATCAACGAGTGAAATACATTGGAGCCGTTACGATTCTTGCAATTGGGTCATCAAAAATCTCATGCAACCATATAGCATAGGTTTGCATGAACACTCATTCTTCACCTACAATATATATATATATATATATCGCAATACCAACGCAACAATGTTATATGGGTACATCGCAATACCACCGCAACAATGTCGCATCATTGCAATGGAAAAAGGATATCGCAAGTACATCACAAGTTTGCTACACCGTTGCGAGGTTTTACCATGCGTCGCTGTGTTGCAAAAGTATCGCATAACTCTCGCAAAATTGCGACATCGATAATGTGTCACATCTTTGTGACACTTATGCAATGAATAAATATTCACCGCAAGAACATTGCAAATCTGAAGCAATTTTGCAATGGCCATATGGCATCGCAATTTTCCATCGCAAGTGACCATTTTTCTTGTAGTGAAATAGTCCACAATGGGTTCATCATCAAATGTTCTACTACAAATTATTCAGACATATGTTCAACGTAGATTCTCAGTGACAGTTGAAGTGAATACTACAACAAATGCTCAACAAAGATTTAGAAGCTCACACTTCTACCAATGTTCATAGGGGAGAATTTAGTTTCAAGAATCAATCTCAAATGAAAAAATTACCAAGAACATGTAGAACTTGTGTATTATTCAACATTTGGGAAAATAAATGAGGACCAATTTAAATAAAAGTCACCAAAGTGATTATGGAACTAAAAATTAGATTAGTAGCACTTTTGTTTTGTTATTAGAATCCATAAAATTATCGTGTAATTCTTTTATATTATACATTATGTATGGTGTATTATAGAAAATTTCCAAAAATTTTTTTTATCAA